>VZUA01094704.1:6829-22639 GCA_013401035.1 Horornis vulcanius
TTAAACAGGCTATCTCGTATATATTTATTGTGTTAACTCACAAAGAGCAACATAATCAGTTCACAGAATAGACTGACAAGAGAAAGAAAGATTTGGAGGGCTATTTATGTGAAGAATAAATTTCACCAGCTGTAATTTAGACAGTCATTTGCAAGGGAAATGCATCTAATATGATTTTTCCATCACAAATGACATTTCATCTTATCTAAAGTCATGCAGGAAAAAGAATGTGAAGAGGTTAAAATATTTTGGTTNGATAACCTGAATATTCAAATGGTCAAAATGACACCATTATGCTGAGAAGAAGGTGACCAAGTTTGGGGTTTTTTTCTAATTTGAAATTAATGATTCTCTGGACAGAAAAAAAAATATACTCTATATGCTACTGCCAATCAAATCAATTCTGTGAACAACTTTTACAGTAATGAAAAAAACTGCCTTTTTCACTCAATTTTATTCCTGCTCTACCTACTTCTGAATACTTATAATATAAATTATGAAGAGATGGGATTTGAATTTAAACTCAAAAAATAATTTATGTGCATATTTATTATGGAGATAATACAGAGCTAGAGATGGGTTTCATCCCTACAGGCGTAAGAGAAAAAAAACATGCTCGTGAATTTTAGAGTCTCTTTCATTGCAGACTTTCTATTACATATTGACCCCATTTGGAATTGATTACTGATCTTACTTAGAACTCATCAGTTGCTAATTTTAACTACTAAACTCTGCTCTTGTTTACAGTTAAGATATTCTTGAATTAAAATGTTGTAAAGGGAGAATAAGATACAATTAATTTACCAGTCTTCCTCCTCCCTGCACCAAACAAAATTAACTTATTATTGCCTTTTCAATGTCATATGTGTTGCTCCAATATTATCAGATGCTTGTCCTTCTTGTAGCATTTTTTAAGACTAGAATTTGCCTTCCTCTTCCAACTCAAGGTAATGTTCTGCCAGTTAGCTAGCAGACCAGTAAAGAGTGTGCTGCACAAGCATTTGCAGCTTCCATTGAAAAGGTTGCAAAGAATCCCCAGAATTAAAAGGGTGAGAGGGAGAAAATACCCACCTTTATTAAGTTTCTTCCTCTGACCACTTGGACCCTAAAGTCATTAAATAATGTGATTAGTCATTTCCTAGGCAGTCATCAGCATCTACACCATAAAGTATTGCTTCCCATTAAAAAATCAGCTTTCAACACTTTCGTTTTTAATTTTGCTAAGCTTGTCAGCCAGAAAATCATGAGGGTTTGAAGAGAATGTAGAGAGAAGGATCACTTGCTGCACCCACATCAGGCAGGGCTGGGGGGCACCCAATGAAGGAGGCAGCTAAAAACATTCATGTACCTATCCTACAGCTCCCTGAGCTTAGATTATGATAATGATGTCAGAGTTCTCAGCATATCTTGCATTCAGTTTTAACAAATCATTATTGCACAACACAGGAAGCTGACAAACACATTCTCCATCAGGAAGACAAAAACCCAAACATCTGTAAAGCACTGTACATCAGATCAGAGCTGTGGTTCATTAATCTAGAAAATATGTCAATATGTTAAAAAATATATTTAAAAAAAATCTGTACTCATCCATAGCAGATTCTCTCAGGGCCTCATAAACCTTACCAAAACATTAATTTCTCTGCAAAAGTCTAAAACTATCTAATACCACCACATTAATATAAAACAATCAAAGTGTGTCAAAAGCATTGAATTTTTTTCTGGTCCAAAGCATGTTCTTAAAATACTGTTGTTGATCCACAACGTTAGGCTGGTGCAGGACACCAAATAAGTCAAAAAACAGAAAAAAAAAGTCTTGTATTTAGAGAGAATCTGACAGAGATATATCCTCAAAATTTGAATAAAATTCAAACAACTAATCACCAAAAATTGTTATAGCTGAAGATCCTATTATCAAGCGAAAACTGCACAATTTATGGCTAGCCTTCCACAGAAGGGTACAGAAGTCCAATCATTTCAACACGGTGTGTTTAATTTTTTTTCAGCTAAGTACAAAATAAAATCACATGCCACATTCTTTGGCACTGTCAGTGTGACTCTGTTAACAAGGACTATTTAGAGAAAATCAATATGAACATTATTTTAGAAGTACTTGAAGATAATACCAGTGGCAGCTGATCTGATTGACTCTCCCTCCCAGACACCTCAACACAAAAAGATAAAAACGAGACATTTGTTGAAAATTTTTATTTGTATTCTATTCTGCTGAAGTCCGTGGTGCAATTATTAATGAAATCACACTAAATTTAGTATATTAAGATGCAATATCAGTACCCAAAGGCAGTGAACCTGGTAGACATGGATATGCTTTAAAGATCAAAAGACTGAAAACAAGTAAACATACTGGTGTATTCATAATCATCTCAATTGAGAAGAAAATATGAATATTCACAACTGAAAATTATAGCAGGGAAAGGTATGGAGGGAAACACATACAAAACCCTGTTTTAGAACTGACAGCTATTCTTTAAATCTAAGCAAGTTGGGTTTGTTTTTTCTTCACAAAGCCTGGAGATAAGCCAGAGGAGAGATGTTTCTGGTGAGGAAGGTCTTGGGGAAAAGGACTGTGGAGATGACATCAGTGCTGAGATAGAGTCCTGGCATCATATCTGTGGCATATGGATACTCACAGCAAGGTATGCATTGGAACACAGACTATACATTTGTTGAAGTGCATAAAATTTAGTGTTTTGTTTTTAAGGCTGTGAATTATTCCTCTTGGACTTGCTTTTACATTATTCCCCCACAAAATGCCATGATATATAGAAAGTAAACTATCAAAGGGCAGCATGTTTTATAATTATTTTTGTTCCTCAAGAGGGCTCCCATTTCCTTCTCTTTTACATTTTATGGCTCTTTATCTCAAGCACAGATAACTGCATAAATGAAAGGAGGCAAACTTATAATCAACAACACTATGGGAAAACAAATGGGGGACAAAACAGAGAGCACAACAGAGCTTAATGATATCCTGGCCTTGGTGGGATACAGGCCATGGGATAAGTGACACAGATATGAGAAGAACTGGGAAAGTACAGCATATGCAGATATCAAAGTTTTTGAACCTATGTAGTTTTGTAAGGCTGCCAGGTAATACAAACAATAGGCTGATTCTGTAACTAGTGAGAAATTCTTGCTTAAGGATGTGACTGCTCAGAGCTGTAACTGCTTAGAGCTGCAACACTATATAAGACTGAACTGAGAGGAAAATAAACAACTTCAACCCCTTTTTGCTTGGACTTCAACGACTTCAACTCCGACTTCTTTTTGCTTGGGCCTTTGATTTCTTTCAGCTTAGGCTTCTTGCTTGGATTACTATTTGCACCCTTCGTTTGAAGTCCCATCTCTCAGTCATGTGGCAATTCGTGCTCCCATGTGAGGAAGCAAATACCCACCTAAGCTGAGTGGCAGCTGGCAATCCCCTGCCAGCTGAACTGAAGTGCTGCTGAAAGAAGCAGGATCGGGCTGAACGCATCCCTCCGGAGGATTGGGAGGCAAGCCAGGGAAAGGAATATGGGTCAAGGAACATCTGCCCAGGAGAGAGATGTTTTTCTGCTTATGTTTGAACTGCTTAAGAAACATAGCAAGTCCTTATTCTCTCATGACTTAAAACTTGTACTGAAGTGGGCAGCTGCTGAGGGAAAAAAATGTCACTCCATCTACTATCTTTACAAAAGACTTTTGGGACAGTATAGAGGTTAAACTATGGGACTGTGTCATGAAGGGGAATAAGCAGTGGCTGAGATGCTTTCCTCCTAGAGAGTGATTTACGAGACTATGGAAAAACAAAAACAGTCTCAAGCTGCAGGTAATGATCTGGTACCACTGGCAGACCCACCAAAATAAATTCTTTTGTACAGCTATCCATTCCCCCTCCCCGACCAGAGATGAAAGAAAGATACTGGGCACTGCAATTTGCTGCCAGCCACTGCCCCGGGAATGGGATGGGGGGAGCATGAAGATGACCCCTTTGATCTTGGTCGCATAGACTCTGATGATGAGCCAGATCCCTTTCCCCCAGATCTACAAGAGAATTGGGTTTGTTTAAAAAGAGAAAGCTTACTTGCAGGAGACTTGGAAATGGCTGATAAGATTGTATCCCCTGTCATATATCATGGTAGCAAGCAGCATAATCCTTGTTGGGAGTAGCTGTCTTTTCAGGAGGGAAACAGGAGCTGGAGTGCAGCACGGCTGTGTGCTCAGACACAAATGCCCCAGCCAACACAACAGCTACCACAGCAGATGTCGCAGCAGGGTCACCTCAAGTCTTCACGCAGCAACTCATGGCAGTGCTGGACTGGACTTGCCAGCCTCCGACACAGTAACATTACTTGACTCTTCTGTTCATTTACTCCCTACAGGAATTTCTGGACAACCAGAACACCAGAAAAGTGCTCTGTTAATAGGAAGATATTGTGGATAGCAGAAGACCACAGAAGAATTGTTCAGGCTTATTGCAATAAAGCTGACTCAATTTGTTGCACTTTAAACAAAATAAGGGCTAGGAATAGCTATTTTTTTAAATTTCCTTATTGAACTTTTCACACAATATTCAGGCAAATAAAACTTCTTTGATCTGAGTGACTGAAGAGGATAGTTAGCCCTTTCTAGCAAGTACTTGAACTTCCACAGATGGGGCACAGGCAAACTGATAAATATTTTTTCACTGACCACCACATATAACTGGTGGTCTTATTAAATGTGGCTATTTACTATGTGAACAAGCATTTAAACATCTCTTATTAGAAGAATTCTGCCTATGAAACTGTGTCCATTATTGGTAAGATTACACTGTCCCTTAAACAACAGTATGCACACCTGGACACACAAAAAAGGACATAGGGAAATGAACATATAATATGCTTCTGATGCCACAGAACTTCAGTAAATTAATCTGCTCTCCACCCAGAATCACACAGGCTTATTCCACAATCACTCCCTTTCAACTTTTCTTGAAAATACTTATTTGATTTCAGATTTTCTCTCTCAGCAAGACTTAGACTTTGATAATCCTGGTAGGTCCCTTCCAATTCAAGATACTCTATGATTCTCTCTGTAATATGACGGAGAGAATGATAAAAGAAATGACTTAGTTACATCTTATATATTGCAGTCTAATGTAATGTTTTTCAAGCGTGACAATCCTTGTATTAACATGAACTATATGATTATCACTCCTAAAACCAATCTGTGGAGAAAACCTTTTATCAGTATTCTTAAGAGTATTTACTTCAAGAGATACAAATTTTCTCCACTAGAAATATAATTTTTCAAATTAGAAAACATTATCTAAACAAGTGACACAAATGCATAGTGGCTGACAGGAAAAAAAAGCCTTGAAAATCAAGATACAAATATTCTCTACCATAATTTTCATTATTAATAGCTCTTTTTTTAAGTATGAGAAAGCTGTTAAATTTACACAGAATTGATCACCTATTCATTTCAGATATTATTTACGGAATGGTAAATGTTCTTTTATTGCTTTTTCAACACAGTTTTTACTTCTGAATCAACCAGACAAAACAGCCTGACAAAACTAGGAAAAAATCACTCCCTGCACTGAGTAAAGAATTTTAGTTGTCAAAACCTGGCCTATTCACTCCAAGTTCTGGTTTTTGGTACCCAAGTGAGAAACTTCACCCTGCCCACTCTATGACCTGTCTTTCTACCTCAAAGAAAGGTCCAACCACAACATTCCTAAATGAGGCCTCAGACCCACCTCTTCAACAACCTTCCCTATGGGCAGGAACTGCCTGAGGGGAAAATGCTTCCAGCTTGTCTCAAGGTTCGAGGGTAACAAGCAAGTTACAGTCTGTGGAACAGGCAAATTTACACTGGTAGTTTCTGCTCAAAGATAATTCTCACCATCATTCCTAAAAGGACTCCACACTCTCACATTCAGACAGCTAGCACCATGTCTGTCAGCTGCATGCCTGCATCACTTTGGAAAATACTCAAGTCCACTAAAAAAAATTCACAAGTAAGTGAGCAAAAGTGTTATTGAAGGAGGGACAGACCTACTTTAAATGCATCCTAAAGCATACTGAGCAAGTAATTTTCAAAATAAGCAGGCCAAAGAGGCTGCTAAACAAATTACTGTTGAGATGAACAGAAAAAGGAACCTTCTCCTAATGAAGGGATGGAGAGTAAAATGGCAGGTTTTCAAAGCAAAAACTGCTTGAACTTCAAAGCAACAACGGTAAAACCAATCCATTTCTATCAAGTAATGCCTTTATCAGCTTGACAAAGAAGTTTTAGCCTTGTTAGGTTAAATCATCTAACAAAGAAGTTAGCTGATTTTATCTACTACTGCCAGTACAAAAGTAGATGTTAGGATGACAGCTTTCACAAGTAGGATTGACAAGAGTAAGAAGTCATTCTACACACTGAAATATTGAGTTCAAATTGTACATTAGATTTAAACTTTCTCTATGCTAAAGGACATAAACCACCTATGATTCACCTCATGCTGTCAGTCCAAGTTAAGTTGCCAAGTGTTGAGAACCTTTCAGTCTCAGTTTTCATAAGGATCACACAACTGAAAGACTGTCCATGCAGGAAAAGGTAACCTTCTTGGAAGAATGCAAACCTGAACGATTTGAATGGAAATACTTATATCTCGTTTTGACCATTTAATAGATTTGCAATCTGCCTATAATAATAACTTTAAAGTTTCAATTCAGATAGTTATGTAGTTAGTTAGGCAAAGATGGTGCCTGTCAAGTAAAATTCCAACAAAGAAAATTTCCATTTTTTGTAATATTGCTGAGTATAAAAAAAATCATTACTGAATTTATTCTTCACTCAAATACCATAGTTAGACCAACCCTGAATTCAAAACTCTGTACCAAAAGATACAGCAAGGGTTACATAAGGCTAACAAAAGGCTTTAGTCCTTAAGGAAATACAGGTTTAGAGTACAATGTTTTCAACATCTTTTTCCAAAGGAGTGTGGAAAATAAGCTTTTAGATGAAATACACTCAGAACAAAATACCAAACTCTACATCAACAATTGCAACCTGTAAAACAAAAACATTTTGTAAAACAGAGCACAAAGTTTCACATCTACAGTATTTTGAGCTCCATTTATACACAAAACCCTTGTAAAAAAAGACTAAGAGGAAGGTGAACTAATCAGGGCTTCAGTGGAACATAACAATAGAATAAAATAATGATAGTAAAGGTCTATTTACCCCAGAGTACCAATAGCAGCCAAACAGAGATGCCTCAAGAATGTAAGAATAGAGCAAACTATCAACACTCTCAGAGAATACCCTCAAAACTCTCAACAACTTACAGTTCAGTAGTTAGTATCTTCATGTTTAATCAGTCTTAGTGGATTTCCTGCAAGTAAACCTGCCTAGTTGCCCATTAAGTCCACGTAACCCTTCAGCATCCATATTATCCAGTGGCCAGGACTTCCAGTACACTGTGAAGTGGCCTCACCTCCTGTTGTTATGTTTGACTAGATACCCCATTTTATAACAGATACCCCAAAGAGCCTGCATGAAAAAAACAGCCAATGAGCACCTCTAACGAGATGTTCTATCCATGCTATATGTGTCTCCAGATACATCTCATAACTTCACTAGGTTTCACTAGGGAAAGAAGAGAATTAAATGGTTTCTTAATGGTTTCTCCTCCACACACATTTTATTTGTCTGAACTAAATTTCATCTGCCATTTAAATACCCCAACAGTAGAGTAAAGTCTTTCTGTAATTCTTCACAGGCAACACAACCTTTAAACCCTCCACAATTTACAAAGACCAGCAAATATTTCTGTTCAACCTCTTTATCTATGAACATGCTGAGCAGCACGAACACATGAACTGATCCCTGTGGAACTCCACTGTTTAAAAACAACTGTTGACTCCCATCTAAGCTTATAGGCATTTATCCTTCTTCCTAAAAGCATCGTCTCCCTCTTCTTCCAGGACTCCCTACCTGGTCATGCAAACAAGAGTTACAGAGTAAGACATCTTAGGAACATGTCAGACATACGCTGCACAAGGAGCACTCCATCCAAAGGGAAACTCCCATATTTGGGCACAACTGTCCAATTGCAGGTCTTTGGAATCTGCCAAAAGACATCTTTGAATCCCTGTATTTGCTAAAGATAATTTAGGATAACGTTTTTCCTTGGTTATTTCAGTATATTACTTTTTTTACTGCATCTAAAGGGATCACATAGCCACAGTATTCAGCCTCTAAGACAACCATCAGCACTCTGGATGCTGGCTCTGAAAATATCTCAAAGCTGGCCTTGGGAGCTAAGGACCAAGATCTCATTGCCATACCCATTAGAGAAATTTTCTCTCAAAGCATGTACCCCTCCAAGTTCTTCTGTCCCTTCTCTACCTCTTAATCTTTGATTAAGATGGTTGTTTTCTCCTGTATTGTTTTTGCTTTTGTTTTAAATCTTACTTCCTAGCGCTATTCAGGAGCAGTGCAGACCCAATGGCTCACATCTCTGCACTTCTTGGGTGTGGTTATCTTCCAAATTCAAACCTTTGTTAGTGTTTCAGCATTTACTCTGTCACCTTGCAAGGTAGAAAAATACATTGCATGTCATCTTTACTCTAGTACTTCTACAGGCATTAATTCTTCCTACCAAAACCTGGAGATTTCACATATTAAAAACTCTTCCTTAAGCAGTACAGATTACACTTAAGCAAAGCCCACAGCCACTATTACAAATAGTAGGAGGATTCTAGACAGACCCCAGAGAAGAGTATTAATCCAGGTGACAGGGCTGGTATCAACTGTTGTAATTCACCAGCATTCTGTTTTGTTTCCTTTTTTGTCAACTCTAGACACAAAAGCAACACAGCAATATTTCTTGCTTTATATTTTTGTGCTTCTGCAGAGGAGTATAGTGAAGTCAAGTATAAATGTGATAAGCATACATAAAACGATACCTATTTAAATCTGGCTAAGAATAGTAGCAATACTGGGGGGGAAACAAAGTAGCACAAGATGCATAAGACCTAGGCAGAAAGCCAAGAATTACACTGTATTGTATTTCTGTCACCTTTCCTGCCGCTATCAGTTATGATACAGGAAGCACAGGTATGCTTTGTAGCAATAATTTTCATTACATGTCTTTTCTGAAAAAAAGTATTCTACCAAGGCAACCATGTTATTATCTGCAAATTTCCCACATTTACTCAGGAGTTTTAATACTCTTCCAATGGTAATTGGCAAAACTAACAATTGCTATTTGCTACCTACTGACTTACGCATGTAATTCATGTACTATGAACCCTTAAAAAACCCTGTAATTTTCCACTTTTTTCACATTATTTTCTACCTGCAAATTCAATATGAACTAACAAATGCATTAGGAGGGCAAAAATTGTACATCGGATATAGCGCTTTACACCAGACTTCAGTTTTTAAGAACCTGAAGACTTGGGACCTTTAAGTTGATGGGCAGGACCATCACCAGGGCAGTACTGAAAAACTAATGAATGAAGATGTAGCAGCTCACTCGCCTACACAGCACCACAATGGGTAGGACCCTGCTTGCAGAGGCCTGTTCAGGGACTCCTGTCTCGAGTACGAGTTTTGTCAGCGCAGGGTGCCAGTAATAGAGAGAAAAGGCAGGAGGTTTGATGTGAAGGGATGCCGTGAATGAGAAGGCGTTTCGGTGCTCCCGAAGTGATGTCCACCCTTCAGCCGACAGCGCATGGGGGCTGATAGCACACAGGTACCCTGACTGAAAAGCCGCCCGCTCGGACCAGCGTCCATCAAGCGGACAGATGCTTCCTCCTAAAAATCATTCCCTTCACCGGGAGATTTCTCTTGGCTCCCGAGGAGCTGAGATTTTTCCTTCGAAAGCCTGCCCCTCGTGAAAGCCGCACGGTCTCCCGCTGCCGCTCACGCACACCAAAGTTTTGCCACTCGCCATAGCGACGCGGGCAGGGACACCCACCCCCGGTCGCCCCCCGCCCACCCGGCCTGGCCCGGCCCGGCGCCGCCTCACCGTCCCAGCTCGGACTCCAGCTCGAAGTAGTGAGCCAGGGTGTCCTTATTGGAGCCATCGATCCAGTAGTCGGGCGCGGTGGAGCCGGGGTGGCTGGCGGCCGAGGAGCCGGAGGAAGAGGATGAGGAGGACGAGGAGGATGAGGGCATGGTGACTTTCAGCATGCCGGGACGCCTGCCGGGGGCTGTCTTGTCCTCCGCGCCGGCTGCAGAACGCTGAGCGACAAGACAGCGGCTTGTACACTTCGTATACCTCCCTCTTTCTCTCCTTCCTTACTTATTTCCTTCCCTCCCTCGCTCTCCCCTCCCTCTCCCCTCCTCCTCCTTCGCCCTGCGCCGCACTGGGGAGGCGGTGGCGGGTCCCCAGCCCGGCGGGGCGGAGGGGCGGGGCTGGGGGGATCCACCTCCATCGCCCTCCGCCCCGCTCCATCCGCCCCGCCGAGCCGAGCAGGATCTCCGCGCCTACAGCAGGAGACCGCCCCCCCCCCCACCGGGGCCGGCCCGGGGCACAGGGAGCGCTGCCAGTGCACCGGCACCGGCATCGGGACACGGGCCCGCGGGGGGACAACCACACGGAAGGAGAAATCGCATCCCGATCCGCGGGCGGTGTGCGGCGGGGCAGGGCAGGATGCGCAGCCCCTAGCGAGGTGAGCTCCGGCCTGCCATGCCGCAGCGTTTTGCCAGTTCCCGAGCCGGAGTTCAGGAATTCTGCCGTGAATTTGGCGAGGAGGGTGTGGGGGCTGAGGCTGAACAAGGCAAACAGCAATGGGAAAGAAAGAGACTGACAAATTCTCGAACATTACTATTAAAATCCCCAAAACACAACTTTCCTTCCCACCAGAGAACTAAAAGAAGCCACAGAGAAATAAAATTGCTGTGCTGCAATGCCACTCTTTAACAGGTTACAAAATCTGCAGGTTATAAAATGCATGCAAATTACACTAAAGCATCCCCAACTGCAAAATCCTTAGCCAGAAACATCCATAGAAGAGTCGTTTCTGTTGGTGTAATGGCAAAATAAAACAGCAGCAGTTGTGTGTGCCTCGCATGCAAAGTGTGCCAGATCCATCCCACTCACATCTTCTCTGTGCTTTTACACCCACTCACGCTGCCATGCCAGCACAGGCAGGAGGCAAAATGGACCATATGCAAACCTGTGCAGTAGAAGGGACAAAGTATTGTCCTCTGATTTTCAACCACAATTTACTGGCCTTTTTTTTTAAATGTCGTATTTCTTGCTCAAATAAAGCACAGTATCCTGTTCAGCATTGTGCTAATTCAGGTGTATTGATGTTTTCTAAAATTATGTGTTTCCCCTCATAAACAAGTCTGTCTCTTACTGTTCCTTAAGTTCCTTACTGTAACCAGATGGGGAATCTTAATTCTGAATCTCTTAAATTCTCAAAGATCTTAACATAGGAATGCTTCTTTCTGAGCAACCAGATATAGGAAGTATCTCCTAAACTAATCTTTGTTAGTAGTGGGAAAGGATAAGAGATAAATGATATAGATAAACGAGAAATAAAACCTTTTCAAGTAAAATTTACTTATTGCCACTGTAAAATTAAAATGCAGATTCCCACTGTAATTTGAGATTTTATAATTTTCAAATTCATATTTGAAAGTCAGGAAAAAGTAACCCAAAGTCCTGATTAGAAAACCAAGTTCCATCCAATACAGTTTGACAGCAACTCTAAATTTCCTTTGAGATTAATGTCATGCCCAGAGCACCTACAGTTATAGGGCTGAAATCAGCAGGCAGGCAGCCTGTTCATTGCTGCTCATGGCCTCTTCAACCACTCAGCTTGCTGTGTATCTGCTGGTGCATGCAAAACTTTTCTTCATAAGTCTTTGGCTGATAGGTGACACTTTTTTATCTTATTTGTTAACAGCATCTCTTGGGAGAAGAAATGGTCACTGATGAAGACAATCACACACACAAAATGGCAAATCAGCACACTTAGAGGACAGTGGTTTTCCACTTTGTATTTTTAGTCAAATATCTAATATATTTTGCAAGCCAAAGGGCACATACAGTTCTGTTCTGGTGGGTTTAAGAATTTTCTTTTACTAGCACTCGATTTATCCCGGTACCTGCAATCAGGTTCATATCTCTAACAATCTAGATATAGTTATCATGAGCTTTCAGCTATTCCTTGGTAAATGACATAGCACTAGTGGACTTCCTTTTATGATTTTTTTTAACTGGGGTATTTCTAAAAACGGCATTTTACTTGAAACTCTGACTCAAAAGGGAGCTGCATTGCACCATGCTGACAACTTTGTACTTGAAAACTGACTGTGCATTGTTCTTCAGGACATCCACATCCTTCAAAAATTAAGATCACAATGTCCAAATGTGTCTGTGTGGAATTAAAGAAAGTCGTCAGGTTGCGCACTATATCTAACCAGCAAAAAAAATGCTTCTTAATCTCATGGACACCAAAGACAGTGTTTCAAATGTGCAGTGCTCCAACTCAAGGTCTATGTTAACCATGTGAAGATTTGCATCAACATTATTGGACACAAAACTAAAACACTAACAAATCTTCTTGTATCAATTTGTGACACACTACGTACAAAATTTTAGTATGGAGATACAAAGATCATAATTTTCCTGCCAACAAACCCACATTACAAACTCAAAGAAAAAAGGCAGGTCAAGGAGGAAGCAATTTATAGGAACAAAACATACATGCAGGTGATGTCCAGTCTTCTGCCTCTCTCCTGTCACCCATAAATTTAAACCCCAAAGCAGAAATGTTATCTCATGTCTCGGTGGAGGTGTGGAATCAGTAATTTTTCTGCTCTCCTGGTTTCTGTGGTCCTGTTTTGTGAATGTTCTTGTCCTAGGTACAGACCTCACTGCATCAGGTATAAGCAGAACATACTTTAGAAGGCTAAACTGAAAGGTAAATGTAGAATAGAACTTTTTAAACTTGACTTCTGAAATTTTCATACAATTCTTGCAGTTAGGCCTTGTGTAGGAACTCAAGGAAAAACAAATTCTGTCTGGAGTTTTGAATAAGTAATTTCCAGATTGTGGGCATAATTTGAAAGAATACTGTTAGTCCCCTGAAACTTATGTCAGTATTTCCTCCTGGCCAAACTGCAGTAGCTTCTTATTGAAGGTACCATGTGTCCGTGCCTATTGTAGTAAAGGTAGTGTTATCTATGAAAAACAAATTGTCAAATATAGTCCCCATTATGGAATATTTCTCTCAAAATGGTTTTCATGTACTAGAGCTTCCTTCTTTACAAAGATGATCCAGTATGGATTCCACATTTCCATCTGTGCTAGACCAGATGCTTCTCTGCTATAATTGCAATGCAGATTAAATCTTCTGAAACAAAAGTTGCTCAAACTGTGTCACATACAAGTCAAAGAATTGGAGATCAGGGTAAATCCCCAAAGCTTTCACATCTCTTCCCTGTCATTGATTTTCCCTGCTGAATACAAAGCCTTGCATTACATTTTATTTTCTGCAACATCTTTCACTCAACTTCCAGTACCTCTGGATCACTTTGTAAGCTTCCATGGATGCCTGTCAATTGGGAATTCTAAAAACATGCTGCCAATTTCTATGTTTTTATTTATGTATAGGAAGCCTTATTACTTGTATTGAACAAGTTCATCACAGCCTCTTAATTTATTATCATCTTTCATGCTGTTTTATGTGTAAATCTAATTAAAGATTTATAGAGCTACTGGGTAAAGATGGACTCTTTCATTAGCTGTGTACATGAAGAGTTTAAATCAGGTGAGAATGAATGCAGTGCTGGGAGAGGCCAGATGCTGGGGAATAGGCGTCTTTATGCAAGAAAACAAAGAGGAGGAACAGACTGACCCTTTTGTAGAGTCACAGCAGAGGTGAAGGACAGTATCAACGTGCTCCTTTACCGCAAACCCTACTCGCAGGTTTTGAAGTCCAGACGATTTTTTTTGCCAGTGACTGAGAAAAGCAAACATATAAATGGGGATAAAAGAAGTTATTGCCTGAAGATGAACTGTTAGAAAACAGTGTGGTTTGTCCATCTCTGAACCACATCATGTGGGCTGCAGGTATCAATAGGGTCAATTTATAGTCATTGCAGGAAAGCACATAAAACAGTTATTTTTGCAGCATAGTCACTTATCTTTCCTGTCCCTCCTAAAGTGATTCAATAAATCATTTGGTTTCTATAATGTTGGAGGATACTTGAAGCATTCCCTTTCATTTTGCAGGATGAAACAGCATTGGTTCACAACAAAAAAGATAAGGCTGGTCCACAAGTCTATGAGTCATTAAACACAAATAAACCACCCCTTCGAGGACAAGCTTCGAAGTCAAACCAGAAGTCACCTAGCAGGACCCACAGAAGTTACACATAGCTTTTCCTGAGTTAAGCTCACTTAGCTGCTACTGGCTCTCTAATCCCTGCTCAAACAAAATCCAGCTGGAGGTCCTCTGCCATTATTAGCAGCTCAAGAAATTTCTCAGGGATTTAATGCTTTCTCATTTCTATGGCAGAACTTTCTCTTGCCCCTCAAATGCCATTATGTAGATAGTTTAAATATGTAGTTTAAACTCCCTCCATCACTGGGAAAAAGAACACCATCCTCACACCACCCCCTGCACCCCCCCCAAAAAAAGTAACCCATAATGTGAACTCTCAAATGTACGAGTTCAAACTTTATTCCAGGTTAAGGTGATGCCAGACTTTCAACACTTTCAACAGAAAGTTGAAAACACATATTAGGAAAACAAATATAAAGAGTCCTAGTCACAGGTAAGCACTCTTAAAAATAATAGCTGACAATGTTAATATTGTTTCCTTCACTCTCAAGAAAGAAAATATATAAATTTCATGTATGTTTTGGTATTTGGAAAAAGAAATCTGCATACAGGAAATTATATGAAGACTGTAAGAGGAAGACAAAGTTAGCAGTTTCTGAGAAATGGTCATTTATATGAAGAGAATTCACTTTCCCAGGGTAGGCTGGAGTCCAACCTCAGCTCAGTGGTAAACAGGTCATTTTGGGGGAAGGTTAGAGGCAGATTAAAGCATTAGCAGCCTGTGTGGATTTGCAATTAATTGAAGAAATAAAAAACCCCCATACTTAAAACATCTTTTTCCATTTTCCTAAAATGTATGTTTTGTCCAGTTCCAAAGAAAACATTAAAGAATCCTTTGAAGGGGAACAACTGCCACTCACTTAATTTTAAAAGTTAGTCAGTGGTTGCGCATGTCCTTTTGTTGATTTGTGAGCAAAAACCAATTAAAAAATTAGGCCCCTCTGTGTTATACTGCCCGGCAGAGAGAGGCAGTCTAAGCTGTCTGCTTGGTTTTCCCATATGAATACACACAGATTCAGCAATGCAAGATTTCTTACTACAGGTGTTAAGCTAACTCTCCATTGGCAGGATCTCAACAACTTACCTAGGAGTAAAGTGAGTTCAGTAGCTGATCCATTACCAATAAGTTAATAGCCTCAGTTAAATCAAAGAGAATTCAAGGTCTATCCCTACTGCTGTTCCAAAAGGCAGCTAAATGACTAGCTACACCAGCTAGTAATCTTGCCTTTCCAATTGTCTGATTCTGTGACCCCCTGCTTACCCAAACAAAATAAATAAATTCCTGCTGTGTTGTGAAAAACAATTAAGGCCATCAGTTCTGACTGCTGCAATCCATTATGGAACATGTTATGCACAAATCCTCGGTAGATAAGGGGGGGGGAGGGGGGGGGGCATCCCTGGTGACGCCGTGACCCTGGGAGGGAGTTAGACTGCGTCCCCAATGCTGCAGCTGTGGCGGGGG
>VZUA01094705.1:0-17177 GCA_013401035.1 Horornis vulcanius
TTTTTTTTTTTTTTTTGGAAGGTTTCAAAGAATTATAACGCACCAAGAATCAGCATTTTGGTTTTGAGATGCTTCTGTTCAAAATACTGCAAAGTAACAAACTCTAACTGCTGGCGTTTCTGATAAACACAGAGCTCTTTCCTAGTGCCATTTCTGACAGATTTCCACATGCTCCAGGTGGAGCACTCATAAGAGAGGTACTTCAGGGATAAAGGGGAGAATAAAGACATGAGAAAGAGAGAAGACCAGGCAGAACAGGAAAGAAACAATGTCCAACAGCTTCTGACAGCTGCATCCACGTGTGCTCAGATATTTAGTGGAATTACCAATAAGCCAGCATCCACTTTCCTGAAGCTTTTAATTCCAAAACCTTACTAATTTTTTAATAACTTACACTTATGCTGTCCAAGACATACTGAAATAACAAGGAGCTATTTTTAAAAAATGTATGTTATCACCTTTGCCATAAGCCTGCTGTGTCATCATTTGAATCTCCAGTTCTTCCATGCCAGGAGACATTTGCATTCCTACCACCAGTCATACTTCCCCACAATTCCCCTTAAAACCAGTCAAGGACATTGTGCAATAAGATACTGACTGGCTTCATGCAGTATCTCTTTGTTGGTTTAGTCACTGCCAAGTCACTGATGTCCAGAGGGGAATCTTCATCAGAGAGTTTCCCAGAACTTTGAGTCACGTTGCTCTTCTCAGTGGATGTCAAGAGAGGAGAAGCCACATGGAGGGAATTCAGATCCATGTTTCCTTCACTGTTAAAAAAATTAAAAATAATTAAGACATTGGCAGAAACATCATCACCATCCTTTTTAAACTTCCAAGGGAGAATTGTGGCACAACATAAATAACAGTGGGCCCTGAGCCAAGGAAACCAAGAACCTTGGGAGATTACTCTGTTCCTCAGAGCATTCCCACGTTTAACAGCTTCTCTAAGATGAATTTCTTCCTCTGAGGATGAGGGTTTGACATTCAACCAGTCTCAACCAGCTCCATGTGAGTGTGTATTTAACCTTGCAAAGAGCACATGAAAGGTAATACTTTGTTCTTCTCAATACTCTGCTACTTGCTCCCCTCTCACATCCAAATCCCTTTTTGGTTCTAATCAACCATTAGGCAAATTAATATTTGTAGGTGTACCTTTCAAGGGAATTTCACAGTGTTTTACAGTCATCATCTCACTTCAGAGGTCACAAGAGAGCTTTCCCAAAGAGGCTTGGGTTTATTTATTTTTTAATACATTCAGCAACTTCTGAACACAGGAGAAGCAGAGTGCTAACCCTGCCTGGACTGGCAAATAATGGAAAAAGATGTGTATTTTAAAGCAAATATTCTCTTTGAATTGATGACATTTCATTAGATATTCTTTAGATACTTATCTTGGTGTAACAATGCATTCCATACCTGGCAAGACTGTTAAAAATAGGTGTATTTTTAACTGACATTCAATTTAGGAAAAGCCCTCATGAGAGTTGCCAGCTCAACGAGTGTCTGATGTGTCCCATTTCACTTCTCCCATAAAACACTGGGATAAAACAGGCTCTCTTTTAAGAGAGAAAAGCTCAGGTCTGTGTTTCTGACAAGGAAAGGCTCTGTGGTGAGGGAACAAGCAGCCTGGAACAGGGACGTGAGGAGATGAGATGGGCAGGGCCTGTCCTGGAAAACACACAAGCTGGAAAGGAAGGGGACACAGCTTTGATTTTGAGGCAGGGAAATAGCTCAGGAATGGGTGGCTTAGCCCAGCCTGAGCAGACTCAACAAGTACCTGCTGATGCTCCATCTGTAAAATGAGAATTGAGATAAAAATCCAAAGGCAGCGAACGTTGGCCCAACACAAATGAAGTCACCAAGTCAGAGCACACAGAAATGACTCCTGCACTGTGGGATTTCACAATCCCCTCTGCCACTGGGGAAGGTATTTGACTGTTAACAGCCTCCTTGTTGGCTGTTCCAGAAGTCAGGAACTCATGGCAAAAATATTTGCTGGGCTGACAGGGAGGTGCCAGCACCCTTCCCTAAACACAAACTACATCATCAGCACTCTGAAAGCAGCGATGGAAAACTGGAGGATCCAGATTCAAGTCCCAAGGAGGAATGTTGTGTTTGGTCTCTGCTATTAATCCCTTGACAGAAGCAATGCTCCTGCCTTCCTCCCATTTACGGGCGAGGATTTATTGCCTGGCAAATCCGAGTCAGCAGAGGCTGGAGAGCAGACAGTCAGGGATTTGCACTGAGTCAATCCATCTCCAATTAGCAGGGCCCCAGGACCAAATGTGGGCATCAAGAAAACTGGAGAGCTCAGCAGCAAATCCCAAACGGGTAGCACAGCCCCCCCTCACTGGAGGAGATCTGTTCTAACTGCATTGCCCAGGTTGAATTTGTTCCTTTTCCCTTAAAATTCACTCAAGGACAAGACAAATAGGGCAAGACAAAAAGTGAAAGCAGCTTTCACGATCCAGCCTCAAAAGGGATTTGGAGGGATGGCAGTGTGTCATTGGTGCTGCTGGGGGAGTTGATAAGAAAGGTCAGGGTAGACAGAAGGGCAGTGGAGTCTTTCAGTGATTTATGGGCAGTGGAAACTAGAGAGAGCCCACACGGCGTGTGAAGCTCAGCTGAGGCACGTGGGAATGTGCCAGGCCAGCATTCTTTTTCAGTGGCTGCCCATTCATTCACCTTGTTTCTGAACAGGTCTGTCTCACTGCAGCAACAATTTCTACAATATTTCTGTTCCAAAAGCCACGCAGAATGAAAGCATCCATACATCAGATCTTTCCATTCCATAACATTAATCTGTTTGGATGCTGGGCAGGCTTGCTGGCAAACAGTGTGACCAGGTTTAAACAGCTGTTCATTTACTGTGCTTGTCAAACCACCAGCTGGAAGGCTCCTCTCCTCTGGCTAAAAAGCAGCTATGAAATCGCTGTGAAACTTCAGAAATCCTTCTAAAATAGAGCTGGTAAATCAATTTTTTGGGAAGGAAATAGAGGAACCAACAGAACAAATCCACAGCAAGTCCCAGCTCTGAACGCCTTTGCTTATGCAGGCACAAAGCCACTTCTGTAAATGCAGAGCAGGTTTTTATCTCGCAGACATTCCAACATCACTGAGGCACCTGAGTCTTCTTCTGACACTTCTCAGCATTAGGAACCTCATCCTGCTCGTCCCCAACCACGTCCTTTTCCTCCCACAGCACAAACAGAAGGACAGAGTCCCAGGAACTGGAGAGTGGACAGATTGCTGTCCTTTAAATCTTGCCATCTCATTTCTTGCCCTGACAGAGGCAGCAGTCTGTGCTCAGAGCTGTGTCCTACATTCTTGCCCAGCCAAGATGTGATTTTTCAATAGAAATAAAACAGTCACTAAAGCATCACACAAAACCTGGGTATGTTTCTTGCCTCACAGAAACATCACTGTACAAGTCCAGCTCTGGGCAGAACATATTTGACCCATCAGAGTTACAAGCAACACCTGGGATTTAAAAAAAAAAAAATCATAAGATTTTCTCAATTAGTTTATTTGGCTAGGTTATATGGCATTGCAGCTTCTCCTGCCCACACAGCTCTTGGGGATAAGAGAGGAGAAAAAATAAATGCATAAAAATAGAACCATAATACTTTAAGAGCTATTTTTATTTTAAATTTGTTACTTTTCAGGTTGATAGACTAAATTTAAAACAGCAGTTACTTTAAACACAGCTTGAGTTAATACTGAGCGCTTATACACCTAAATTTCTACGTAAGTTTAGCTTATGCTTATTGTTCTTAAAGGCAACAAACTCATAACCTTTTTGAGCTGGTACATTTCATCTCTTGTGCAGTCTCCAAACAGCTCTAATCTTTTCCACGGCACGTATTTCTATCTCTCTTTTTGGGTTTGAAAATCTCCAGCCATTCCAGATCTGATAGTGGCTTCCACCGTTTTTCTTTGTTCACGACGGAGTTATTAATAGAGGAATCAGATTCAGACTTGCAAGTCACAGGAGTCTCTCTGCTTTTTTGGCCAGACTCAGTGTCAGATCTCTCTTCCCAGGTTTTGTTCCCATTATCAGTTTTGTCAGACGTGATGTTGCTCTGGATCATAGTGCTTTGCAAATCTACACGAGATTTGATGTTACGCCAATGATCATATGAAGGCAAAGACACCTCAAAGGTTTTTCTGTTTCTGCTTTTCACTCCTTTCTCTCCAATTTCCCTGTTTCTCAATGGGCTTGTGTTGTTTGCCTCATGAAATTTTTCACTGTCTAGCTCATCAAAGCTTGATGCAACATCCTGCTTTTCTCCTTCTTCCGCCGGGACGGCCAAGCCTTTCACAACTTTTTGACTCTGGTTTAAGAACGCTGAGGTAGTTTCCTCCAAGTCTGAAGCATTCAGTAACTGGCTATTATCTACTTCACACATCTCAGGGGTGGGTTTTTCCCTACTTGCTGGAACTGGTGCAGTTCCACACTCCTTGCACATCCTGTGGCTGCCCTCAGTCCTACCCTTGTCTGTCTTGCTGGGGCTTTCAGAGGCAGAGAATGTGGCCCCTCTGCTACAACAGCACGACAAAAACAAGTCAGAAACACTGCAGGTAAAGAGCATCCCCAAGTGCACTCCTAAAGCTCTACAGAACACAGGCTGCTGCTATGGTTCTGCAGCAGCTCACACACCACCAGGCAGCTGCATCCTGCCAAAACCCCACAGAAAATCTGCCCAGATTTGGCTGTTACTTTTCAAAATCAGTCTGAGAGTTCCCTCATGCTTTATGCAGTATGGTGATTCTATCTGAACCTCCAGGGTGTGCACCAGTTCTCTAAGTCTACTTCCTAAAATAAACTTTGTTTTTTAAACAAAACTAGTAGGGAGCCAGATTAACATTCTTACCACCAGACTAGTTCACTTTCTAAAAACATCATGAGCTGTCTGGCCTGCTACAACACTTGTTCTGTGACTGATGTTCATGGTCTCTCCTGACCAAATAAAACACAAGGTACTTGACAGCTTCACTGGATGTTTGTGGTCGAGTCCAGCAAAGCCATCCTGACCCAGCACACACCCCTGTTAGGATGTTAGTTGGGGCTGAACAGTGAAGTCTCTCTTTGAGGACAAACTATTTAAGAAATAAAAAAAAATAAAAGATTGAAAATGTCTTTACCTCCTTCCACTTGCTGCAGCTTCATGCCTTTGCCTGGAGTCCTCAGAGCTATCCAAGTTGATATGAAGGAAGTGTAAGTCCCGCTGCTGTTTTACACAGACCTGTGAGAGGCAGTGAGGGGTGTTAGTGAATGTCTGGCTGCAGGAACATCATCATCCCGGAGTACCACAGCGCTTGCCTTCCAAAAGAATCCTCAAAATGTTTTTATAAACCAATGCCTGTAGTCAAACTACCAGTCAAACTATTAGAACAAACTTCTTTGTCTAGTCAAAGTCTAGACTTCCAAATATAAGAGGACATCTCTGCATGTATTTAGGAAAATAACATTTTACAACAATAAACAGGATTTCCATTAGATCAGAATATTCTTCGAAGACGGAACCACACTGAGCAATAAATGAAATATCATTACTGTTACCTGATATTTAATACAAGTTGTTATTAGGTTGTTCACAGCTACAGAATTACATGACATGGATTATGATCATGGGATTTGGCTTTCAATTATTTGCAATTAAAAAAAATGGAGCATGCTTTGAGAACCTCAGCTGAGAGGAGGTGAACACACAGGGTTTAAGTTGTGAAAAACAGATCTGCCAGAACATTGTGTCCCTTACTCTGCTCAGTTCACCTGGGCAGGTGTGTAATCCCAATCCTGCTGCCCTTCACGTGACTTCCCAAGCCTGGAAGCACCACGGGCTCTTCAGCTTAACCCCAAATGAAATAAATCAACATTCTACTTGCTGGGATCCCAGCAAGGCACAAACAGATTTTTTTTTTTTCCTTAATCAATAATATCTAGATCTAACTTTTTTACACTGTTCCACAAAGGTCTGATGTTACTGAAAATGCTCCTCTAACCTCAGAGCAGAAACACAATCAGGGCTGTACCTGTCGTAAACTGGACAATTCTTTTTCAATCCGCACTTGCTTTGATTTGGTAAACTGATAAAGTTGATCCTTTCTCTGTGCTTCCTCCACTGTTTCAAAAGATGATAATTATTTTTATTACTTCAGATGAATAGACACAAAGCAAATGCATTGCTGTGTCTGTAGCAGTAGAAGGTGGTACCAAAACAAAACAAAACAAAACAAAAGCATTTTCTTCAGATCATTGGGTCTTGTTTCTCTTCCAGATAAAAAGAGCACAAAACCCTCAAGAAAAAAAAAATCAAGTATTTTCCTTGGGCTTTCCTCAGCACCTGGGGTCATTTTATTAGCAGCAATAATGTGTTTCACTGACTGATTTATTTAATGTTTTCAGAAAGGAAAAGAGAAAAGGGGGAAAAAAAGAGGAAAGCATAAAGGAAATTCAGTTAATTAATTCTAATTCGTGCATGTAGAGGGAAGTGCAGCGAAACAATTTCCAGTTCTATTGGTTTTAAAATAATGAGACATGGCATGAATATCTGGCAAAGGTAAAAGCAGTCTAAAAATGATAGGCAAGGAAATTATTTCACAGCAGAGGACACCTTTGGCCACCTACTCTTTCAAGGTCTCTGTGGTTGTCCCCAAGAATATTGCAGTGACCTTTCCTATCCACTGCAGCACCAGATGTTCTTCCACCCAAAACCAAAGGTATTATGGAGAGCAAGATGCAGTTTACCAAGACCTGCATATTAAACCAGCCCAAACCAAACCCATCACCAAAAGAAAGCAACAGAGAAGAGAAAGTCCCAACATTTTCAGGAGAGAATCCCCCAAGACACTTACTCCTCCCTGTGTAATCACTTTGGTGAACTTTGTGCTTTCACAAGATTTTATAAAGCGTCCCTGCAGAAGCCTCAGATATTGCTTCCATAGAAGAATGGCACACAAGGGATATACTTTAATTAAACTGCAAGGAAGGCAGGTAACAAGTTGCCTCCTTCACAGATATCAGTGAATTGCTGCCCAGAAGTCTCTGAGCCCTTGAAAGCCAAGGCATGAAAAGCCAAGTGCCCACCCTCACCTGCCAGTAACAGCTCACTCCGCAAGCAGCCATTTTCTTGTTTCAGGTGACTGATTTCTTCCTGGTGATGGCTGCTTTCTTTCATCTTTTCAGAGAGGATATCTGTAAGACAAAATGTAGCATTTCCCAGAGCGAAAAGGAATCATGCTGGCCTACACTAAATCAGGTGCCCAGCAGAAACATTTACCTTTCATCTTACTGACTTGAACCACGACGTCGTTCAGTGTCAGCTTGAGGTCTTGCTGTTCTCTGTTGCGACTGAATTCCTCCAACTTTGCTGCACGCAAAGCATTCTCCAGAGCTTTAAATTTAGATGTCACCTCAGTAATCTGATCAGTTGTTTCAATTAAGGCCTTGTCCTGAAATAGGAAACACAGTGAATTCTTATTTTACATATCATGGATGTGTTTTGACAAGACAACAGTAGGCCCTTCTGCAGTAGGTAAAGTGATACACAGATTTCCTTCTAAGCTTTTGAGGGAAAAAACCTGCCAAATTAAATCTTGGAAATAAGCTTGTTTATGAAAATAAACCAGTCTACTGCTGACTGCTTTTCCCTTCTCAAAGAAGCCAAAGAACTAACCATGAGTGAGATCAGAAGCCTCGTGGCACAGTCACCAACAGCTGCACTGCACTTTGACCACACTCAGTGCCCATGAGCTGACAGATGTTACAGATGTTACCTTCAGCTGAAGCATAGTGAGAAGCTCCTGTTCCCTCGCTTGCAGCTGGCTTGTTTTAGCAGACAGTTCCAAAATGGAGCAGTGGAGACTCTGATTCTTCTCCTAGTAAACAGAAATAACTATCAGCTATTACTTCAGTGATTCAAAGTCATTATTTTTTTCCCAGTAAATGCGTCCACAACGTTATTGAAACATCATGAATGGCAATGTGGGATCCTGAGCAAACTGGAGAAAGGAGGACTGGAGTAAAAATTGTTCCCCAATTTGCTTGTGATCAAGGCTCTTAATACCATGCATGCCTCAGTTTTGCAATGTTACAGTTCACCACAAGCATCCTGTAAATGTACAGACTACCAAACCAGACCATTACTCAACCCCTACCTCCAGAGCCTGGCAGTGAACAGATGAATCTGTTACTTTTTGAGTGAGCTCTTTAAACTTCTGTTGTGTGTTTTCAAGTGTTATCTTACTGTCATTATGCTGGGTTTCTAAAACCTTTAACTTTTTGTTCAGTGATTTTATAACTGCATTTCTCTCATTCAGCTCACCTGAAAAGGAAGGAGACAAAGTCATATGTGAGAAAACGGCTCAGAGGCTGTCACGTAATTTCTTAAATCTCACAAATAATTTAATCCAGTGTTTTAAAATCACACGATTCAGACCTGGATGCTAATGCTGCACACTCTGAAGGAGGATTCCCTGGCTGCCCAGGTCAGATGGAACAGGAACTGTGTGGTGAGCTCGGTACTGAGACTGTTCTGAGCCACCAAGTGTTTTGCTGAGTGGTTTGTGCTTGTTCAGAGCTGTGCAGCAGAACTTCAGGGCACAGAGCTCTGTAACTCACCAGCAGGTTGCAAATTTTTCTCTTCCCCCACATTTATTTAATCAGATTATTTTTTAAAGAATTCACAGAAGCAATTTACACATACAGATGAGAAAGAGTTATCTGATCATCACAACCTCTTCAGATCACTTCAGCACCAGTGTGGAAGTTTAGATCTCAGAGAAAGACAATAAAATTTGAGGCTGAAGGGTAGGAAATGTTTCCTTATATGATGCAAAACTGTTATTGAGGGGTTGAAGCACCTAAATATATCTGTAAGACCAAGATCTGTCTCTTTACATCACAACACTCACTAGTTAATAAGCTGCATCGTTCTGCTAAAGCCAGTATTTTTTGGCGATCATCTTCCCAGGCCTGGATGTGTCTCTCATGCACTGCCACCATGTCATTGAGCTCCCTGTCACGATCTTTCAGTTCTGCAATTAAAAGCTTGAGTTCCTGTCTCTGCCTCCTAATGATGCTGTTCCTGTGACTGGGGCTAAATGCCTACAAAAGGTGAGACATGGAATGCATTTCAACACAAGGAAGTGACAAATTCTCTCATAATAAACTCGAGGGGTTTATTTTTAGTTGAGCTATGTTTATATTATAAATAGAGACCATTCCAAGAAGTGCCTTATGCTCGTGGTACCACCTGTGGCTCTTGACCGAAGCAGAACAAGGTGGTACCACTGTGGTCCACGACTCAAACTGCCAGCAGCACAATGAGCACCCACCTACCGAAAATAGAGCAGATTGTTAACGGCACTTTCGTGTTTTACCTGGGGCGAAGCAGAACGCAGCAGTGGTGAACTCATAGGGGACTGGGGGCCAGAGATCTGCCAGGCATTAGTGGAACAGGGAACGCTTCAAGGATGTCACGTTCAGCATGGAGCTCGCTGAGCACGCCCCTCACCCGCCGACCCTGAGGGAGCACAAGCGGCGTTGAGGCGGCCGCGGCGGGGGCGGCCCTGCGGCCACCCGCAAGCCTGAGGGAGGGGCCCTGAGGTACCACCTCCGGGGAGCGGCCCCCGTTCCCGGGCAGGCCTGCAGGGCTCCCCCGCTGTCCCGCCCGGCTGGGGCGGCCCTTCCTAAGCCCAGGGGCTTCCCCTGCCCTCCGCCCCCGCCCGTTACCCCCCGTTACCCGCGGCCGCCCCCGACCCACCGGCACCGCCCGGCCCTGCCCGCCGTTGGAGGAAGCTCCGCCCCCCGCAGCGAAGGGGCCGCGGGTTCTAGTCCCGGGGCTCCCCGTTCGAGTCCTCAACCCACGGGTTCGAATCCCGCGGCCGCCTCACCCCGCGGCTCTGCTGGCGGGGCTGCAGCCGCTAGAAAAATGTGGTAATTAATAACGTTGTTAATGGGGGATGAGTAAGAACCAGGCCGGAATGTTAAAGGTTGGAGGCAACTTCCCGGTCCAGCATTAAATGGGACGACTGTAGAGATGCTGGCAGCTCATGAGATACACTATTTCCAACGACAGGAATGGAGTTCTCTCTCCAGATACACCCATGGTTTATAAATAGAAATCACTGAAAAAGGCAACTTTACAGGAAGAGAACAGAGCGTCTGAAACATCAACCCCTTGGCTTTCAGCTCACCGAGGTTCTGCAGTGACAGGGGCACGGCACTTCCAGGACTCTGCCACCAGGGAGCTTTTATTGTTATTAAATGGAACAGTGAAATAAAAAGCACCAAATCGATGCTCGAGGCTGTTTGTGGGAGTACAGACAGCAGAGCTGGCACCCCACCCCACCTGCTAACGTGGCCTGTGGAACAGTGCTCACTATTAATTTGTGTTCATTACTACCATTCTTGAATGAGCAGCAGGTTAAAAGCATAAAGCCATTACCATTGCCTCACCTAGAAGCCCAGAAGTATTTAGGAGATCTATGGTGTTATGAAAATAGGATAATTTTTTAAGTCATATTCACATAGTTCTCAGTGTTTCCACTTAATAAAATAATTCAGTTGGCTGGGATGCAGAATGATCACTTCACCCAGCTCTCTGACCACTTCAGGATTCACTGTCCTTTCACTGCTGACAAACCTTTAGAATGTTTGTTCTGTTCTGATTTCTAAAATTTTCAACAAGTAAAAGTCACATCAGCAACATGCCTTAAGCTCAGCAGAAAGGACAGTAGATGAAAAACAAAGTTTTAATGCTTTAAATTCTTATTTTTCTGTAAGATAGGTAGAGGAAAGGGTGATGTAAAAAACCTCAGAAACTATTCAGTGAGGAACAGTAATTTTATTTAAATCTACTTCATGCGTAAGCATGGTAGAACCCCAATTTAACTTTGGCAAATATCACAAAAAAACCCCCGAAACAAACAACAAAATAAAACCAAACCCCAAGCAGCCTATACAGAACAGTGAGAATGCCAAGGATACGGGTTCTCCACAGTTTCACTGCAGAGCAAATGGATTTAGAAGCCTCACTTTTGCTATATCATTTATAATCATATAATTAAATAAAGGTACGTCTTCCACTCTCACTTCTTGACTTCTCCAAGATCTTCAATGCTGTCATCATCCACCTAGGGAGAAAAAGCCAAAACACAGCAAGTTAAGTATCTTCTTTTTACGTGCCTCCTTCAACATGCCCCCCCTATAAATGTAGTGAAGTGTGGGAGAAGTGAACAGCACCATTCCAGATCCCCTGCTGTAAATCCTACGTGAGTGACATGTGCTTACAGGACACAGCTGAGCCTGCAGGGCTGGGAATAAAGACAGGCCTATGGAGTTAAACCATAAAGAATTCCATTTGGGAAATGCCAGGACAAGGGAGAGTCAGAGAAAGCCCTTGCAACTACAGCTCTCAGCCTTAAATTTCAGTCCAACCCACACTAGCTGATCTCTTCGGAAGCACAAAATGTGTGAGGCTTGGGGCTTTCTTGTTTGTTTTAATTTTGCAATATTTTAAGAGGTGTTGAAAAATAGGATGGCAATGTAGGACTATTTAGACACTCACTGTTAGGAAATGGTCACAAAGAAGCCACAGATATTTGACAGCTGGATTTATTCTGACACGCCTCTCTCGCTGTAGGGTGGGAATGCAACAACTGCTCTTTTATTTTTGTGCACCAATCTGTGCTGCCAAACATGAAGCCCTTTTCCAAAATCACTAGAATGTCACAAGCTAATGTGGAAAAGTGTGTGTTTTCCTGACAGAAGGAAGGGTTTATTACCTCAGGCCACTTCTCCTGGATTACATCAATAATGTCATCTGTAAAGTCCCCCTGAATGATGATTTCATCTTCTCCTGTTACTGAGGCACCGCAGGAAAATTTCTGAGCAAAAAACCTTTGTGCTTCCTTAAGATCAATTTCTGCCAAAGAAAAAATGGACAATTTAAGTACAGTTGTTGTCACGAAAACATTTTCTCAAGATCAAAGCCAAAATCTTGTTTTAACTTGAAAAAGTAGCACTTGACAGTTGAAGCTTTCCCACTGAAAGCCAAGTCTGTTGTTTACACCCAAAACATCTGACTCTACAGATCTACAAATGCTTCAAGGTAGAAATTGCTGAATGTCCTCTACACGTTCTGTTGACCTGGACTGCACCCTGTTTCAAAAAACCTGTAGCCCTCCTTGCTAGAAAAATCATGGCAATAAGTACCTTAATAATTTATCCCTGTGGGAAGTCAGTGTACCTTCAACATGGTTTGGAACTGCTAAAAGCACCTTGGGACTTTCATCTCACAGCTGGAAACAGATTCCCCAGTGGAATACAACCACAAGAAATATCAGAAAGAGACAGAAATATCATAGAAATATGAGGTTAAAGGCAGGCACATCCAATACCAGGAAAACCCAAACTCACCAAACGTGGCAAGGCCACATACTCTCGTGACGTATTTTTTCTTTGCTCTGGGAATTTTAGCTATCGTAACTTTCTGTGGCACAGTCTTCTTCTTCTGTTTTATCTGACCTCTTCCACCTTTAAAACAGAGCATAAGGTTACATGATTAATTAAATTATGTCAAAGTTCATCAAAGAAAAAAGCATACAAGGTCAGATTTTGTCCCTATACACAAAAAAAACATGACCTCCCCAACACTGTTGGTAAACAAAACCATATTTTGAACATTGTCTGAGATTTACTATTGTTTAAAAAAGATCCCATGTCATCAAAGTCCAGTATTATGGGAAATAACAATATATACATGTCACATGTGCATTCAAGCACAGGCTGCACAGCAGACCCCCACTATAATCAGCAAAAAAAGGGCTTTTCCCAACACTTTACCAATCACTGTGTTTGATCTACATTTACATCGTTCTTTGGGCATAGTCCTAAATTTTTCTTTGACATTTTCCACAACTATTTTACCATCCTCAGGGTTTGTGTTCTGAGGCAAAGCAAGCTGCTCATGCCCTTTTCCTGAGGCCACAAGGGTTTCCTCAGGCTGCTGGGTTAAACAGGAGATCAAGTTCTGGACACCTGTGCACGACCCCACAATGAACCAGACGGGGACATGTGAGCCAGCAGCAAACCCCAATTTCACATCATTTAACACCACCTTTCCCACTGCCTGTTTCTAGGCCAGCCTGTGGGAACACTCCCCATATCAGGCATTTCTGAGTCAGAGTAAAGCATGCAAAAGATACATTCCACTCATTAGGATTCTTCAAGCCAGATTAAGATCTCGGCTAACTTGGTGTACAGTCATCAAGTTATTCCAAGGTAACCAAAGTTTCAGATTTCTGAGCCTCCTCAGCATGAAAACCTAAAGAATTTATGACAAGTAAACCAACCCCCGTGACTGTTTCTGCTTCTAATATGCAGCACTTTCAATTCTGTTTTATTATAAACTGGTGTCTGATAATTTTAAGACAGTAAATTTCTCACTTAGATTTTCTTCAGTGAGTTTCTGCAGTGTCCTGTGAAGTTTGTGCCTGTTTTCCCTCACACTCTTATGGTCACTCTTAGACCATCCTACTAAACACCATACTGTAAGTTTTCAGGAAACTTCAGATTCTAGGAGGAAAATCACTAAATATTTTAAACACTATTATTTTAGAACCAAAAACCAGACTGAAAATTAATCATACAACCTCTCACAACAAATTAATGTTGAAATAAAATGTCCTGAAATCTCTGGGAAAAGCATTCAAATTACTGTTGTCACTAGGCATTGCCTACTGAGAAGGTAAATTAAACTGGTTACCAAGATACCAAAAATAAGATAAAAATATATGTGGCATAAAATATGAATTCTACTGGGTATTAACCATAATTTCTGGAGCATTACACACAACTAACACTGCAAAGGCAAATGCATATTAACAGCTCCAGCACTCTGATTTATGGTGGAAAGTATGTTAATTAATTCAGCAGCAAGAGCTCCAACGATTGAAGATAAAAGTGTATTTAAATTGTTCCACCTAACTTTATATCTTCCAAAGTTGGGTTTTGAAAATGTTTTCCATTAGTACTGCTGGGAAGAGACACAGCTGCTAATGGAGACACAGGTAATAGATTTAAAAGCATAAAACCAAGTCCTGTTCCATGAATACAGAGAGGTGGAGGGAACAAAGGCAAAAGCAGAGTCATGAGGCATTAGCAGAGGGAAGCAGCCTTTGTTCCACTCTGCAAGCAGCCCATAAAGTGCTGCTCAACAGGGCAGAGCATTCCGGGAGAAATGCCAGCTGATTTCAGGTTGGGAGGAATTGCTCCCTGACTGTGACAGTGGGGACAGAACAATGGGGCACAGGATGCAGGTCACCTTTCCCTGCCTGTCCAACATTTCCATTGGCACAGACCACAGGGGGAAAGATTATTTCCTATATTCCACAGCTAACCACCAAAATGCAAGGAATCTGTGCCCTGCCCCAGACCAGCAGGTGAGAGATGGATGCCCCAAACTGCTTTTAGACCAGTACCACAATCAACTATTTAGACCTTGCCTCTCTTTTGCTTCTTCTTCTCCTCTTCTTCTCCTCCTCCCACATTTCCTTGGCCTTCTCCAACCCCAGCTTCCTGTTTAGGTGAATTTTCTTAAATGCAGCAGAAAGGAGTGAGGGGAAAAAAGAACAAAATTAGTGGTCAAACACCCCCAGCCTTACAGGAACAGAAAGTAAGGTTCAGTGATATTTTGTTATATCAGTAAATTATACTGAAGTACAGCAGCCCCTTGACTGATGCATGTTATATCTTCATTACAGTATTTATGCAAATTAGAACCCAGAAAAGCCTCAGTTCAAAGCTACAGTGACAATTTAAATAAAGGCTCTTGCATAGAGAGACAAAAATTAATGATAATGTTAATATTGAAATTCCAAACACAAACAATTAACTTCCCCATTATTAATGACCTTTCTTCCAGCCATCCTCTGTAGACTGGACAGAAATAAAATACAACAAACTAACTCTGATGGGAAACAAGTGCATGGATGACTGTTTATGGCAGGAACCATAAGAAAGCTCAAACATTAATAATAAAACTACAAACTGATTATTTCGTGTTTTCTGACATTGTAAAACCTATTTCACTACATCCAAAGCATTAACTTTCACATGATAGAGCAGGAAAAGGAAAGAGATAAGAACTGGACAAGACATTTCTAAGTATGTCAGAAAATAGAAAAGACTCTTACCTACTGTAAGTTTTGCAAACTCATCTGGAAAATTCTTTTCTAACCATTGTCTGCATTTAGTCACATCAGGCATGTATTCACAGTACTGGAGAAAAGCCATATGAATGTTGTTAGTGGAAGAATGACAAAATACATCACAAATACACCAAAAAATGACATAATAGGACAGAAGGAAGTTTGGACAACAAAAAATTAACTTACCTCTGTTGGCAACGAACAAACTGGAGGAAAAAGAGAAAAAAAAGAACAGATTACAAAAGGAATTTTTTACTCTTTACCTTTTTACTTATAGCCTTAGTAATTAAATCTCAAATGGTGTTTTAAAGTCAGGGATGAGTTCCTACACAACTTCTGGTTATAACCACACACTGATTCAAAAGCATTTCTTTATTGTTGCCACTCCGCATTTTAATTCCTCTCATTAGACCTGTGCTCACACGCTCTGCATTAGGATAAAACCATCACAGCAAGAGCTGCCAGTCACTGAGGGAAGGGGAAGAGATGCCCAGGGTTGGGGTAAGCTACAGAACAAAACACCACTTCTACCTGAGGCAAAAGAGACACTGAACGAAGTACCAGGTGATTTGGTGAGCTTTCCTTTCTCCAAGAGCTGCCAATGTCCCAAAGAGGGGACACACAAACCAACCAAAGTGTGCAGACTTTCACACACAACTGTTTCCTACTGCCCTGCAACTGTATTCCAGCCTGAAGCAAAATGACATTCCTACCTAAAAACACACCTGACAAGATGACTTACTTCCCTTTAAATTTCACCCACATAACGACAAATGGAACAAGTAAAGAATACTTCTAAATCCAGTATAGCAATTGAATGTATTCCATTTCTTGCTATCATCCTAACGCTCAGAGGCCTTTTTCTGTGCTAATGGCTTTAGTGGCTTCCTGCAGGGAGAGATGTGTGCTCCCACTCCTTTCACACCCAGGAAGCTCCCAGGACTTGCCTCCGCAGTAGAGGACCCGCAGGGGGTAATCGGCGTCTGACCTGGCCCCGCTCCTGCCGTCCCCTCTGCAGTCAGGGACCACCGGCTCAGCCACATCTGTGGCCATGTCACAGGCCTGCAGGGCACAGGGTGAGAGAATCAGGATGCAGGGTCTGGGTTTATGTCGGTCACATCCCTCCCAACTCGACAAGAATCCCAGAGGAAATAGGTGCAAGCGGCAAAAGAGCGTGAGAGATCAGGGAGAAGTAAATGGGAATCAAAAATAATGAAAACATGGGAAAAACGGCTACAAATGACACCAAGCAGTATTGGAGTTCTAGCACACAAGGGGGAAAGAAGCCAAAATGCCACAAAATGAAGAAAGACCTTTCAGAATTACAGAACACACTGGGTTAAGGACAATGTGAAGTATGTTAAATCAGTGGCACAGTGGGGGTACTGGGGGGAGGTACCTCTTGCATATTAGCAAAGGAAAGGGGTCATTTAAATCAGTGCCTGAAGAGTCACAATCTGATCCAAGAACACTGGAAAAAAAAAAAACAAAAACGAAACAACAGAGCATAAAAAAGAAAAGCAAACACAAGCCACTAATGGATTTAATAGTGGTTTATACACACGCTACACGCTTTCAAGCAAGGGACTTAGAAGACAGGAGTCCACAAGGAAAGAATTTGGAACACACAAGAAATCCCCCAGGACGATGGGAACAAACAGGATATGTGTGAGGAAGCTTTGGATGTTGTACAAGCTGTGCTGAGCAGTGAGGAATGCTGAGGGAAAATTCCAGAGGTGGTGGGTTCAAGGTAGAGGGACAAGGACAGGCGGTAGATGGGCACAGTGTGGGTGAGGATGTTGGGGCGCTCATGAAGACCCCAAACAGGAGCGGGAGGGTGCTGGGGGCAAAACTGAGGGTGGGTCGGGAGAAGGGTGCTGGACACCAGACGTGGTGGGGATCACGGACACGGTGGGATGGGGGGAGCTGAGGGGATTTGTGGGGACAGAATTGAGGGAATG
>VZUA01094705.1:17267-37475 GCA_013401035.1 Horornis vulcanius
GTTACCGGAGGCCCCTCGGGCCGCGGCGGGTCCCGGTCCCTCACCGCGCGCGCACGTGCGCCCGCCCCAGCGCCGCCGTCTCGCGAGAGGGGCGTGCACGGTTTGACCCCGCCGGTTCGCCGTACCGCAGCGGGCAGGGCTACGCGCTGAGCTTCACGGGTTCCGTCGAACTACGGGGCACCGCAGCGGCCAGTTCCCGCCGGGCCGCCGCAGCCATGCCGCGGTACGCGCAGCTAGTGATGGGCCCGGCGGGCAGCGGGAAGGTGAGCGGGGAACGGCGGGGAACGAGGGGCGGCGGGAGCCTCCTGACGGTTCCTGACGGCCGTGTGTGCCTTGCAGAGCACGTACTGCTCCACCATGGTGCAGCACTGCGAGGCGCTGGGCCGCGCCGTGCAGGTGGTGAACCTGGACCCGGCGGCCGAGCTCTTCAGCTACCCCGTCATGGCAGGTGAGCGGCGGCCCCTGGGCACCGCCGGGCGCGGCTGGGCTCCAAGCACCCCGCGGGCGTGCTGCTGGGCAAGTTCTGTTGCTCTAAAACGGAGCTCATGCAGCAGTGGGGGAAGATGTTGGAAAATCGTTTCAATAAAATTGTGTGTAATTCTTATATCAGTGAGTAATTCTAGTCTGGTACCAAACAGCGCTTAGCGCCTATGTCAGAGATTAGTGCAGTCTTGTAATAGGGATAACTCCCTACATCAGTGACTTGCCCTGTGCCAGCTCGTGCTTAATCCCTGTATTTAACTACAGCAGTGATTGATATGTACTGGCAGATGCCTCAGTTTTGAGAACAACAACAGTGTTTGTGTGTGAATAAAGAGGATAAGAAATGTGCATCTTGACCTGGCACATAGCTGAGATACTTTCAAGAGAAGAGATTCATTAGAAGATTCAGGACCATGAGAGGAAAATCTGGGGAATGAGTTGTTTCCCAGACAATCATCAGGAACCCTCAAAAGACACCCCCCAGATAAGTCCGGGGCAGTATTTAGCATCTATTTATTTGGGGGATTAAGGAATTTGTGTAAGTTTCACGAACATAACCTGTTTTGTTTGGCTGCTGGCTGTGCCTGTGCCAGAGAGCTCCCCCTGCACCCGGCGTTGCTGTAAAGTTGTGTTGGTTTTCTCAAACTACCAAACTGCCTGCAGAGTTCATTTCCTGGCTTTGGTGACATTTGTGTTGTCGCAGACATCCGCGAGCTGATAGAAGTGGACGATGTCATGGAAGATGAGTCCTTGAGGTTTGGCCCCAATGGTGGCTTGGTGTTTTGCATGGAATACTTCGCCAATAACTTCAGCTGGCTGGAGGAGAGCCTCGGGCACGTGGAGGATGACTATGTTTTGTTTGATTGCCCAGGTAAATACACACCAATGTTCTGGTACCACTCTTCGTTAGCATTGGAAAATAGGGAAATTGGCAAATTTGGTTGTAGATAGTCACAATAATTCCCATTTTGTTGAGCTATTAACAGTTGTCAGAGTCACTTTCAGGTGTGAACTTGTTCCTGGGCTGATCTGGGTTACTGCACAGATGTTTGGTAGCATCATGAGCTGTGGCAGCTGCAAACTAACACTAACTGGAGACCAAAGGAGGAAAAACCCCTTTTATTTCTTTTCCACTTCACCCAAACACAGTCAGAGCTGCCTGAATAGAGGGTGCTTTCCTTATCAATTTTTATTTAAGTGCAATTCCCATGTCTTTATATAACTGTGGACTGTTCCTCTTTGCTTCACATTCCTGTTAATATCCTGAGTATGTCCCAGGTCAAATTGAACTCTACACACATCTGCCAGTGATGAAACAGTTGGTGGAGCAGCTGCAGCAGTGGGAATTCCGTGTCTGTGGAGTTTTCCTTGTGGATTCTCAGTTTATGGTGGAGTCTTTCAAGGTACCCATTTGAAATCTGTTGATAACATTATTTTTTGTAAAGAACAACAAGCCTGAGCCATTCAGGGAGCTGGGTTTGCCCAGAGGAAAAATTGCCAAATCCAGGGAGATGTGGTTACTGTCATCAGCTGCCTCAGACACAGCTTGCAGCAAGGACAATCCCAGATGGATGTAAGGACAGCCAGCACTGTGAGAGTGCTCACACTGGGACAGAGGGATTGTGCAGTGAATGTTCACAGAGTCAAAACTTGACTGGGCAAACCCCAGAGCAGCCTGGTCTGACCTGGAAGTGCCTCTGTTGGAACAGTTGTAGGAGCCAGATAACTCTTGTGGAATCACAGAAGAATTTAGCTTGGAAGGGCTTCTGGAGAGTTTCTCAGATCCCAAGAACAAGCAGGCCACTTTCCCCATTAGCAGTAACTATGCCAAGAAGAATTTGGGTTTTCTTAATGCCCTTTTGAGTGGCAGATCCATAGCTGAGGCTCCAAAAATTGGGGGGGTACTTGGCACCTCCTTTTTCCAACAGAGAGAATGATTCCTCATATGGCTTTGTGTCCATGTTCCATATATTCATTACCAGATTTGGCCTGTGGCTGAATGTCCTGTGTGTTTGTGTTGTGTTTTTTCTATACTTAAATACATCATTTTTCATCCTCTTCAAGTTTATTTCTGGAATCCTGGCAGCTCTCAGTGCAATGATATCTTTGGAGATTCCACAGATTAATGTCATGACCAAAATGGACTTGCTGAGCAAAAAAGCCAAAAAGGAAATAGAAAAGTAAGTTCCAAAATATTATTTACTCTGTTATATAATATACTGCGGCAGAGTTCACTGAAAGTTCAGTATAATGTTTCCCACAATGAAAACATACTCTTTTGGAATGGGAGAAGATGGATTTTGTTTATTTCAAACAATAAACATCTGGGTAGGATGCTTAGTTTAGTCAGAGTCAAAAGAACAGCTCCATGTTTGTACTCATCTCTAGATTTTTCTGTAAATAATTATCTTGGATCTTTTGTGTCATTCTGAATGACAGATTTCCAGTGTTGATGATGACTTTGTTTCTCCAGGTACTTGGATCCAGATATGTATTCTATGATTGAAGATTCTACAAATATATTGAAAAGTAAAAGGTTTAAAAAACTGACCAAATCTATATGTGGATTGGTAGGTATATTGCTTTTGAGCTGGTATCCTAAAATCCACTATCACTTTTTGCCTCTTCCAACTCAGATTTTTATTTTTTCAGATTAGCATGAGATTCTTGATGCTATTGATGAGATATTCTTGATATCTGGATTATAGCCAATGCATTTTCTTTGAATTCTGTTGGGAATTTTGGGAATTGGCTTTTGCTACTGTGTAGAACTTAGGACTGGTAGCCACGTGTTCTGAGTAGGGAATTACCATTGGTTTGCAGTGTGACTTTAAATGGTATTTTAGAAGTCCAGACAAGTGTGGTTTAAGTGGCTCAGAGTGCTGTGATTGAGCATTAACTTTCTGCATTTCCCTACCAACATCCTTTGAATCCTTCTCTAGATTGATGACTATGGTATGGTTCGATTCCTGCCTTTGGATCGCTCTGATGAGGAAAGTATAAACATTGTTCTGCAGCACATAGACTTCACCATTCAGTATGGAGAAGATCTGGAATTTAAAGAACCAAAGGTAAGAGATTGTTGGTGAGAAGATGAAAAATTTGAAAGTATCCATAAGGTGTAATATAAATATGTTCTTTGCCTTGCTAATAAATAATTGTCGTAGTACGGTTCAAAATAAACCGTATTTAGTCTTTCAGTGACAATGCTTGCATCATCTTCATTTAGTTATAGAAGTGAAGTTCTTAAATATCATCTACCATATGCAGATTGATCAAATGGTTGTTCAAAAGTATTGCTTTGGTTTTCAAAATTAAAAGAATTTTAACCTTCAAATGTCAGAAAGGACCACTGAGATCACTAAGATTTTTTTTCCTGCATGACTGTTCAAAGTCCCCTGATGATTCCTGTGTTCAGCCCAGGAAGGTTTATATTTTTCTGGGTTTTTTTTTTACAGGAATGTGAAGAAGATAAATCTGCTCTTGTGGATGAATACTTTCAAGATCATGTGGATGAGTAAAAAACATGTTCAAACTGGGAGGAAAATACTTTGCTTTTGGTAAAAAATAAAAATGAAATAAAACCCCCCAACCCCTACACAAACACACTTTATGTTTTATCTGTAAAATAACTCATATTTATAGTGGAGAATGAGTTACATGACCTTGTAACTACTTTAATAAACAATTTTTTAATTATGCTTGTGTGTGTTATAAAATACATAGACCTGTGTTAGTACATATCAAAAAGCAGAGTCGGAACTGGGAAAGAGGTTCAACAGACCAGCAAATCATGCATATCTGGAGGAAAAGGACTCAGAAAAATCTGTACGTGGCAAGTCTTGAGCTGGCTGAATTAAACCATTCAAAGTTGGGGAAACTACTGTGGTTTAATTAACCCCCAGACTGCCATTGGGACGAGCCATGCTTAGGGCGTGTTGAAAGGATAAACTCCAGCTCTGCAGTTGAATTATTGTGACTCACCTTCCAAACCTCTTCCCCATTTTGTGTCCCTGACTCATGCCGGGACTCAGATACCCGAGGACAAATTCAGCAACGCTGGGTCACAGGGAAGGTAATGGCTTCATAGCAATTGGAGTGTGCACCTTAAAATATTGTATCCCTCTGAACACAACACGTTTGGACCCCTCTTGTGCTTCCTTACACGAAGCGCCCCGTGCCGCCGGCTCGGCTGTGCTGGAAACAGAGAGAAACAGCTGCGAGCGAAGCGTCCGGGAATCCCTTCCCGAGCGGGCGGTGCCCGACAAGAGCGCTGCCTCCCGGGATGCCCTCCCGGTACCGGCAGTGCCCTGGTAGAGCAGTGGCCATTTCCCCCATAAGGGCATTGCCCGGGCACAGCGATGCCTCCGGGATCCCTTCCCTGTGCGCTGTCTCCGGGGCGGTGCACGGCTCCCGCTTCCCCTCCTCGCACCGCCTCTGCCGCTTCCTCATTTCCTGCAGCGTAGGCGGAGAAGGAAGCTCTGTGCCTGCTTTGCTGTCCGGTTCGCCCCGCTCCTCTCCCGCCCGGCCCCGCCGAGCCGCCTCCTGCCCTTCGAGATGCCGGTGAGCGGCTCCGCGCCCGGCGCTGCGCGGCCCCGGCCCNCGGGGGCGGCGGGGGCGATCCCGGGCCGGGGAAGGGGCTCTGCTGCGGGGGAAACGAGGGGCTGCAGCTGCGGGGAGCGCTGCTGAGAGCGGGGAACGGCTCTTTATGGGAGGCTGCTGCAAGGCCAGCGCCTTCGTCTTCCTCTTCCTCCTCCCCTGCCGGGGATCCACCCTCAGCCGGGAGGTGCGAGCCCCGGCAGCAGCGGGGGAGAGGGCGGTCACAGCAGGGCTTTGCTCTGGCTTTGTTCACACCACCTTCCCCTCAGTGAAATAAACTGCTTTCTACACCCAGCCTCCCCCAGTCACATCCTCCTCTGCCCCCCACAAAAGGTGGCTTGTGAGATGAGGGATTCCCGGTGGCCTGGCACACCACTCAGGAAACGTTTGGAGAGTGCCTAAAACTAAACTCATTAGTTGTTTAAAAACGGTTTTCCAGGAAGAATTTGTTATATGCAGAAAGCTGGTTTGTTTTTCACTTAAATCAGTTTGGTTGGGGTTTTTTTAAACTGCATTAAGCCTGGCTTTATAATTATCTATTAATAGCCAGACTTGGAAATAAATTACATATTTTTAAATTACCAACTAATTTTCAGTGCAATCCCCCAAAACTCAGGCAGGTGAGCGGAGCCGTTACCCCTTGGTGCTGCCAGGATGGGGTCAGGCAGCCTGGGGATGAACTGTGCCTGCAGACCAACAACATGGATTTTATCCCATCTCCCACCACTGCGACTGCTAATGGTGGCAGCGGTGGTGCTTTCCTGGCATTCACCAGAATGGCACCAAGATCTGGACTTAAGTAGAAAATAGCAATTGTTTGTGCAAGGAAAAAATGCTGGAAGCATCATAATGAACTAGGCTGTGACTCCTGTTTGATGAAGACACGGGGGACACGTGATTGGATATGGAAATGTCTATTTTCAGTAGGATCAATAACCAGCTGTCCCTATCTCTAGGCTTATCACTCCACTTTAATGGACTCAGACACCAAGCTAATTGGGAACATGGCACTGTTACCCATCAGAAGCCAGTTCAAGGGCCCAGCACCTCGAGAAAGTAAGTTTATAATAATCTCTGAATTACTGGATGTAGCTCATCATCTCAGGGGTTCCTCTAAGCCAGCCCCAGCAAGAGTGACGAGAAGAATCACCGGTGGGAAATGGAAGGCTTTGCAGTTTAGAGAGGAGGAAAGCTTTCAACTACTTCAGTTGTGCAAATCATAAAAATAATTATGCACAGATACTTGTGCTCCATGTTCTGCTGAATGAGTTTCAGTAATCCAAACCTCTGGTTGCTGTTCTGGTGCTTCCGCCGGTGTCTCCCTGTGCTCCTGAGCAGGGTTTTGAGGAGGCAGTGGTGTTGTGAGGCTTCTGTGTCAGAGGAAGTGGGGGTTTAGCTACAGAGAACTCATGCTTTGGGCTGTGGCTGGCCACACTCAGCAGCTCTGAGGGACAGCAGCACTTAAGGGTTGAAAACCTGGGGCTTCAAGAACTGAAATGAAGCTGCAGGCACCCCAACAGGGCCCACAGACAGCCGGGTACAGATTCCCCTTCAACTTGTGAACTTCCCAGGCAGGTTATTCCCCAGAAATGCGGTGGCTCAGTCTGAAAAGGGAAATGTAAAGGAAGTGCTTCTGGATTTAAGCAGTCTTGGATGGTAGCAAAAGTCAGATTGTCACTGTGTTCTGCCCCCCCTCCTTTATTTGAAGAGGATAATGGAATCTGAGTGATTCCTGGTATGCTTTCTCCAAAAACATTTTTTCTATCCTTTTATGATGTTAAAACTCTGATGAGTTACTCAAAAGTGGTAGAAAAGTGGGGAACTGCTGAGTTGCTGCTGTTTGTGAAGTGACATATCACAGGGGAAGGAGAAGGGAGTAGGAAGCTTAAATATTGCACTCTGAACTGATGGTGTTTCAGAAGTTTTCTGTTATGTGGTGCTAACTTCTGCTTTTTTGTAAATACCATGGGTTGCTCTTGCAATAATCCTTATTTATGTATTTCAGCGAGTAGAAGTTATGACAAATGTAGTGCAACAGTGCACTGCTTAACTCTGTATCTCTTTTTTATTAGCTAAGGACACAGATATTATAGATGAAGCCATCTACTACTTCAAAGCTAATGTTTTCTTCAAAAATTATGAAATTAAGGTAATTCTTTGAGATACTGAGCATATTCTAGTTCTTTGGAGGGTTGGTGCTCTGAATATAAATGTATTTTCAAGGAAGTAATTATAGAAGATCACAAAAACTCCCCTTCCACCTAATCTTTAAAGTTGGGTAAATGTCATGAATTGCAAATCTCTCTCTCATGGGGAAACTATAGCCCAAAATGGCTTGAATTCATTCCTGTTTCAGACTTTATCAGTTCCACAAAATCCTGTAATCTAAGAGTTCCTGTTCTTGTTTTGCAGAATGAGGCTGACAGAACACTGATCTATGTGACCCTCTACATTTCTGAGTGCCTGAAAAAGCTGCAAAAGGTAAGAAAACTGAATTTCTTTGCAGGTGGGAAGCAGTCTGAGGATTGTTCTGAGGAAAGGATTTCTTGATATTCTCCTTCCAGGGGAACAAACAATCCTGTTCACCCCGGTCCCAGCTGTCAGAGCCTCAAATACTCCAAGGCTGTGGATGTGCTGTGTTGCTCTTCTTGATGAGTTTCCATGTTCCAGATTTGTAAAATATTTGGGCCTAATGCACTGCCAGCTTTTGTTCATAACTGCTAACCCATTGTTTGCCTGGTTCTTCCAGTGTAACTCCAAAGGCCAGGGAGAGAAGGAAATGTACACACTAGGAATCACTAACTTCCCAATCCCAGGGGAGCCTGGCTTTCCACTGAACGCCATTTACGCCAAACCTGCCAACAAGCAGGAGGAAGGTAAGGCTGACCCAGGGCCTCTGAGGGTCACACTTTATTAACTGCACTTTTGTGACTGCAGTTGGAAAAATTACTGTTAGAACTAAATCTTCTAAATCTGCAGTCTGTCTTCTGAAGGCAGCACAAGCTGGATTTCTGACCTTGAGGATTCCCCTGGTTCCATAGATAAATAGGACAAAACAACTCAGCCAACTGGGAGTCCCTGTAGATGTGAAACTCCCTCTCTGCTTTAAGCAGTTGTGTCTGATGCCTCCCTGTTAAATCCAGTTGGAGTTGGTGCTGCCCAGTTTACCCTGGTTTTGCTGTGCTGCTTTCAGAGGTGATGAGGGCCTACCTGCAGCAGCTGAGGCAAGAAACCGGCCTTCGCCTTTGTGACAAAGTGTTTGACCCTCAGAGTGACAAGCCAAGCAAGGTAAGAGTTCAGTGGCATCACCACGGAGTTAATGAGAGGTTGGGGATGCTTTTTCAGCCATGTGTGGAGAGAAGTGAGATGATGGGGTGAGGGTCAGGGGTGGGTAATTTCAGCCAAACCTGTCTGATTTTACAGTGAAATGGCAGCTGCAAGTTAGCAATAAATTTAATCTAATGTGATATGACAGTGAATGCCAGTTTGGGTTACTTTCAAAAGCAGGGCAGTAATAAGAGGTGTCTGGTCCAGCTCTTCAAAGCACTGCACATCTGCTCTTGGCTGGGGTTGCAAATGGAGTTCACAAACACGAGAGGTGCTGGTTCTCTTCCCAGGCAGCTCTGATTTGAGAGCTGCTTTGAAGTCGATTGTTTTGCCTCATATCCAGATTGAAAAAAACTCGCTAATCAATGAATGAGTCACCTCCTGAGTGTTCACGTGTTTCATGTGGAAATGTGACTGTGTTTAATGTCGAAATTACTTAGGCTGATTTAGTTTCAAAGGCATAGCTTCTTGATGCATTATGATTGCATTGGAATAAAATATAATAAAAGTAAAATAAGAGAAAGTAGGATTTCCCATTTTAATTCAAAGTCCTGTAATATGAACTCATTGTGTCCTGTTCACCTCAATTCCAGTAGAAACCAGTGTGGAAAACTATGTGGAAAACTGGAGCCTTAATATTTATTGTGTGTCAGAGATGGAATACTTTAAAGTCAATGGAAACCTTTTCTGTAGATTTTCTGACTCTGTATTTCCTTCTGCAGTGGTGGATCTGCTTTGTGAAGAGGCAATTCATGAACAAGAGTCTCTCAGGCCCTGGGCAGTGAAGCAAAGTGGCAACAACTTTAAGCATTTCCACAGCAAGATGTTCAAGTCTTTTGCCTTTGTTTTGGATACATTTTGTACCAAGGAAGAATTAAGTGCTTATGAAGTAAAAAAAAAAAAAAAGAAAAAAACCCAAACCTGTCAATGAGTGATAGAGGAAGGGAGAGCAAAAAGAGAAGTTGTGTAAGCAAATATTATTAAGCTGGTGCTTAATAAGTGATTTCTAACGTGCTGTTTCAGATGCAAGCTGCTTTGTAATCGTGGCTACAGCATTTAAAACAGAGCTTGTATTTAAGAGAAGAAATGGGCTTGGCTGTGAGGCAGGGGAGCTGTGTCATTGCTCTGCTGGCTGGAGTCTGGGTGTCGTATGTCCAGGGAAAACAGACCTCTCACGCTGTGTTGTCCAGTGCCGTGATTTTTACCTTGTTTTCAATAAAATTCGCTTGTAATTAACATGGTAACTACTGTGTCTTATGGACAGTCTTCAAAGGAATCAAAGAGGGGTTTTTTGTTCTGGTTTGGGGTTTTTTTTTGTGAAAGGCTTTGGGGTGACCTAATTGTAGCCTTCCGCAACTTGAAGGGAGCCAGTAAGAGAGGAGCGGCAGGAGAAGGGGGAATGGCTTTGAAGTGGCAGAGGACAGGTGTAGATTGGATTCTAGGAAAAATAATCTTCCCTGTGAGGTCGGTGAGGCCCTGGCACAGGGTGCCCAGAGAAGCTGTGGCTGCCCCATCCCTGCAAGTGTCCAAGGCCAGGTTGGATGGGGCTTGGAGAAAGCTGGGATGATGGAAGGTGCCCCTGCCCATGGGTGGAACGTTGTGATTTTTAAGGCTCCTTCCGACCCAAAGCATTCTGTGATTCCATGATTACTGTGTAACGTTAATCAAATAGGAAGTTATCCCAAAGACCTCAGTCACATTTAGCTGCAGCAACCATCAGCTTATTGGCAGGAGGACAAGGGGCCGACTCGGGAGCTGTGGAGGCACGGAGAGCGTCTGTCTCACACCAGAACGCACACAAGGGAACAGATCCCCTCACAATGGTGCCAGGACCCCTCTCTCCCCTCACGCCCGTTCCCGCCGCGAGGAGCCCTCGGCGCGGGCTGCCCTCTGCGCGCCTGTCGGGCCGCGCGGGCAGTGCCTTGGCCGCCTGCAGGCGGTGGCGCGCGAGGACCCCTCGGTGGCGCCATTTTGGAGTGGCGGCGGGCGGCGGCGGCAGCTCCGTGCCCGGTGCTTCGCTCGGGGTCTCTCCCGGTTATCCTCCCCCCGCCCTGTCCCGTCCCCACGCCCCGCCGGCGGCAGCATGAGTGTGGTGGAGCACGTCCGCGAGATGGCGGCCGCCGGGCTGCACTCGAACGTGCGGCTGCTCAGCGGGCTGCTCCTCACCATGAGCGGCAACAACCCGTGAGTGCCCCGCCGGCAGGGGGCGCGCGCGGGGTGTGAGGGGAGCGGGGCCGCTTGGGGTGTCCCTGTCCCTGCCCCTGTCCCTGTCCCTGTCCTGGCGCTGGCCTTCCCCTCTCCTGTCCCTACCCTGTCCTCTGCCCCTGCCCCTGCCGGGCATGGAGCCCGCCTCTGCTCGGGTATCAGCATCAGCGTCCGTTTGGGGTGCCCGTACAACAGGGGTGTCCTGGCAGAGAATCATAGAATCACCGAACGGACTTTGAAGATTGTTTTGTTTCACCCCCTCTGCCATGGGCAGGGACACCTTCCACTACCCCAGGTTGCTCCAAGCCCCGTCCAGCCTGGCTTTGGACACTTCCAGGGATGGGGCAGCCACAGCTTCTCTGGGCACCCTGTGCCAGGGTCTCACCACCCTCACAAGGAAGAGTTTTTCCTAATGTCCAATCTAAACCTGCCCTGTGTCAGTGTGAAGCCATTCCCCCTTGTCCTGTCACTCCAGGCCCTTGTAAAGTCCTCTTTCCCTACTTTTTGTTGGCTCCCTTCAGGTGTCCTAGAAGGCCACAGTTGGGTCATTTGATCTGCATACATACTGAGAGTATTATAAAGGGAGTCTGTATAATGTGGGAATGGGGTTTAGGGCCAGAACAGCTGTACAAGGAGCTGGGTTGCCTTTTAAACTTGAGTCTATTCAAACAACACTCTATTCTGAAATCTGAACGGGCAAAATGCTGGATCCTTGCCTCATAAAAGATGAATGGATCCTAGGAGAAAGTTGATGCAGTGTAATGGACATTAACAGCCTTTGGCTTGTTATGGAAAGGATGGGGGCAGTGGCCAAGCAGCCAAACATTGAGCTGCTGTGGCTGATGAGGTGTCAAGAGTGGCTGTTGGATTTGTTTGTTTACAGATAAAAGAAATTGGTGAGATAACCCCTGTATGGGGAGTCAGTGCTGTTACTCAATGGTCCTTCCAGTGCAATAAAGAAGCTGCAGCAGTTGCCAGTTGAAGCCAGACAAACCAAAGCTACAAATACTTTGGATCTGTAAGGTTCTGGTTCTTGTGCAGCCATCTGATTTCAGCCTTTCTGTCTGCGTTTCTTCTAGGGAACTGTTCTCCCCCTCTCAGAAGTACCAGCTCCTTGTCTATCATGCAGACTCCCTCTTCCATGACAAGGAATACAGGAATGCTGTCAGCAAGTACACAATGGCCTTACAGCAGAAAAAAGCCTTAAGTAAAACCTCCAAAGTCAGACCTTCTACTGGAAATGCTGCATCAACACCCCAAAGCCAGGTATTTAAGAACTGATAATGAATGTGCTGCATCAAGTGATCACGTTCCCCCTTCCAGTCAATGTTGCTGACTCAACAGAGTCACTGAGGCTGGAAAAGATCCTCAAGATTGAATCCCTGCCAAGTCCATCACTCAGCACATCCCTGAGCATCACCTTTGCATGTCTGTTAAATACCTTAGATTGTGCATTTATCATGTCAAATGAACCTGACATTTAAGGCTAATTGGTCTGTTAATATCTCTGGTGTTTTCTAATGCAAAACTTAAAATGGTCTCCAACATGAAATTTTTCTGTTTGCACTTCATACTTTTAATTTGAAGACAGAAACAGTATGAACTAGCAGTGAGTTGCATTGTTAATTTACATGCACCAGATATTTTTCAACACAGTATAAATATTTATGAGGAAACCTTATTAAAAATTTCATACCTGATTAAACCAAAATCACATTTAAATCTTTCTTTTTTGTTTCAGTGTTTACCATCAGAAATTGAAGTGAAATACAAAATGGCAGAATGTTACACAATGCTGAAGCAAGACAAAGATGCCATTGCTATTCTTGATGGGATTCCTTCCAGGCAGAGAACTCCAAAGGTGAGTTCTGGCATGTTTTTGGTCAGTGTATCTCTAGGGCAGAACATGTACATAGATTTATTGGCATTATGTCTTTTTCATTAGTTAAATATTGTTCAGTAGCATTTCCTAATTTTAAATTAGCTGATATGGACCCTTTTCTTTAAAATCATACTAATTTTGTGTTTCCTCAGTTAGAAAGATTTAAAGAAAAAATGAAAGGTGTTAAATGTTTTGTGCATCTTTATTAACTTTCTGTATAGTTGGAGCAATGCCAAATTCTTGAAAGGCTGGAGACTTTGGCAAGTAGAAGGTTTGCTCCATCTTTTAAAATCTTTTAATCCTTTTCAACAACAGTTTAGATAATGTTAAATATTTAGATCCCTTTGTGGTCTGCGGTGCCAAATCTGTGGAGTCTTTGCTTGCTGGCTCTGTTACTCAGAAGGGCTTAAAAGATTAACACATCAGATCAGTCAGCTGTGTTTCATGTTAAATTGTCCTAAAAGTGTACATGGCTTAAACTCCAGTTAATGTCAGAGTGTTCTGACCAACTTGCAGAACAGAAAAAGAAGAAAAGATTGAAAAAAACAAAACTTTTTGCCTGTATAGAGCAGTAAATGAAATTGCTGCAGAAGAAACCAGCTACTTGTGTTTTGAGCAGCTCAGATAATTTCTGTTCTTTGGTCAATCACAGCTTCATTGAGAAGCTGAATGGAAACTTTCTCTGCCTTGCTAAGTTAATTCAAACACTTCCATGGATACAGAGAGATTCCTGGAAGGGGCTGGTTAATGGATGTACAGATCCTTCTTGGCATCGTGTACGAGCACTTGCCCATCTTTTGATTTCAGGGTGCACTGTGCACATACAAAAGAATGTAGCTTTTATTTCTGTACTCAGAAAGAAGCCACAGTTTTTGTTGTTCTCAGAAATGCAGGTTATTTTGTCTTCTGCTCAGAACAGAGGCAGGCAGGCTTGAAGACAGAGTTGTGACCTTTCTTAACGATCCTTTCTCCTTCCTCCCACTCGACTATCCCCACATTTCTGTTGTCTGCAGATCAATATGATGCTGGCAAATCTCTACAAGAAAGCAGGCCAGGAGCGCTCCTCGGTGACCAGCTACAAAGAGGTGCTGAGGCAGTGCCCCCTGGCCCTGGATGCCATCCTAGGTGGGTGTCTGCACTCTGTGAGCGCTGCTGTGTTCAGTGTTCAACGTTTAATCACACCTCTGTGACTGTCTTGTGTGTCACACCCACATTGTAGAAATTGTAACAAGCCCTGTAAGCGGCAGTTTGGGGTTGTCAAGGGGTGGGGTTTCTGCTCCTCAGACAATTTGTATCAAAAGCAGTTTTGGGTGGCTGAGAGTGTTGTTTGAACCCCTCTAAACAGGCTTGCTCTCGCTGTCCGTGAAGGGAGCAGAAGTGGCCTCCATGACCATCAACATAATCCAGAGCATTCCCAACTTGGATTGGCTCTCTGTGTGGATCAAGGCCTACGCCTTTGTGCATACTGGAGACAACACCAGGGCAATAAACACCATTTGGTAAGAGTTGAAACAGCGTGGTGCAATCAAATCATGTATAAATTCTTATATATAATGATATTCAAAATGTCATTTATAAATAACGGGCATTTTTTTTCCTTTAAGCTCTTTAGAGAAGAAGTCATTGCTGAGGGATAATGTGGACTTGCTGGGGAGCTTGGCAGACCTGTACTTCAGAGCTGGAGATAATAAAAACTCTATCCTAAAGTTTGAACAAGCACAAATGCTGGATCCTTACCTAATAAAAGGTGAGTAAATCCTGAGAGAAGGTTGACCTGAAGAGTAACAGCTACGTGCAGTGGAATATTGTATATTGTTTACCCAGCTTTCAGTTCAGAATTGATATTCAGAAGCTGCATGTCTTGAACCCTTCCAGGTAATTGCACAGTTTAAAGTAGGTGTTTGTGGGTTTTGTGGCTTTTTTTTTTCTTGTGAATGAACTTCCCATTTGTTGAGGATTGATCCTCCACCGTGTCTCCTCAGGAATGGATGTTTATGGTTATTTATTGGCACGTGAGGGTCGGCTGGAGGATGTGGAGAACTTGGGCTGCCGGCTCTTCAATATTTCTGACCAACATGCAGAGCCCTGGGTGGTGTCTGGGTGAGTTGTTTTCTTTCCATTCTCACCTCAGCACTCAATTTGGATGTGGTGGGTTACAGCTGACACAGTGGGTTCAGCTTGTTTGGTTCAGAAGGTGCTTTTCCTTCCTGTCTGTTCCATTCTTGGGTAACTTATATTAGCTCTTTGTAAATATCTATCGTGTTTGTTTTCTGTTTGTTAAATCTATTACAGTTACACACCTGTGCAATACAAACAATACATTAAATAGTGACAGTTTTAATATTTATACTGTTTTTTTTAATTTCTAAAGACCTTTTTTTCCTTAACTTCAAATGCAAGAAGTTCAAAAACCCCCATGACTACACACAGGCACCGCAGGCAGCACGTATTTACAATCCCTCTCCTTTATCTGTAGGTGTCACAGTTTCTACAGCAAAAGATACTCCCGTGCCTTATACTTGGGAGCCAAAGCCATCCAGCTGAACAGCAACAGCGTGCAGGCTCTGCTGCTGAAGGGAGCTGCCCTGCGCAACATGGGCCGCGTGCAGGAGGCCATCATCCACTTCAGGGAGGCCATCCGCCTGGCGCCCTGCCGCCTCGACTGCTACGAGGGTGAGCTGCTCACAGCCCCTCTCTGGGCCTTGCTGTCGTGCTGATGATGATGGACAGCAATTCTTGGCTGCTGTTGGCTTTCTAGTGAATCTTTATTGCCCCCCAAACCCGTGATGTGGTCAGGCGAGGGATGCGGGGTTTGTAAGAATGGTTTGCACTGCGGGGTTTTCTTGGGGTTTGTGTTGTTTGATCTGGGTGGAAACAAACTTAGGTGTTTTGAGCAGCTCGCTTTCAGATGTAAACTGATGGTTAGTTCTGCTGAGAGCTTTGGTTTGTCATGTTTGTTTAAATATTGAAGTCTTGCTGATCTCAACAGCAGCTTCAAGTAGTAAGGAGTCCAGGTGAAGTATTAATTGTCTCAGTTTTGGAATTGGACAAAAACATTAGATTATAGGTGTACTTAGGGTTGGGGTTTTTTTTTCAGTGCCTGACCATTAATAAACATCAAGTCAATTATCTGTAGAATGAGTCTGTTGACATGCATAGATTCACTTTCTCAATTGCAATTTGTATTTGCCTATTGGAGTGTGAGCTGTTCAGCACCTGAGTGCTACTAAGTGCAAATAATCGTGGAGAGGTGAGTGCCTGTGGTGCTGCCTCAAACCCTGAAGTGTTTCCATCTGACATCACCAGGTCTCATCGAGTGTTACCTGGCATCCAACAGCATCCGTGAAGCCATGGTGATGGCAAACAACGTGTACAAAACCCTGGGGGCAAACGCACAGACCCTCACCCTGCTGGCCACAGTCTGCCTGGAGGACCCAGTCACGCAGGAAAAGGCAAAAACATTGCTGGATAAAGCTCTCACACAAAGGCCTGACTACATTAAAGCTGTGGTAAAGAAAGCAGAACTTCTCAGTAAGTTCTTTTTTGCCCCATGTTGGTTTGTTTAAAGATACCCTTGTGCAGGGAAGGGTGTTCTGGAGCCACACTGATGTGAAGGATGTGACAGTGATGATACAGTTCAGAGGTTTTTACTTCAAAGTAGATGCAATTGTGAATGTAACAGCTATTGCAACAAAAAATCATCATTTAGAGTTAATCTTGCAAGAAGTAGAGCACTGCTGTCCTGCCTGCAGACAGGTCTAGAGGGACAAATAGCCTTGTGTTGGAAGACTGAACACTGTGAGTTTTTATAGATTTATCTCAGCTCTTGATTCAAACAGCAGTTTTGCCTGTGAACAGGTAGAGAGCAGAAGTATGAAGATGGGATTGCCTTGCTGAGGAATGCCCTGGCCAACCAGAGTGACTGTGTCCTGCACCGCATCCTGGGGGACTTCCTGGTGGCTGTCAACGAGTACCAGGAAGCCATGGACCAGTACAGCATAGCCCTGAGGTAAAGCACACCCTGAGGCTGCAGGAGCTTTGTAAGAACCAATTATCAATTTCACTGATGAGCTACTGATTGATTAGGATGAGAATCAGAGGTGGCTTTGTATCATTCTCCCCTAAATCAGGCAAAACCACACAAATTGCACCTTGTTGATGAGCTGGTTGGTCTTAAGGCTTTGAACTGAGAAGTGCAAAATGTAGGGGCTGTATTAATGCTAAATATGTCACTAGGCTTGTGATTCCTTGACTAACAAAAGGATTAATGCAGGGAATTATTTATAGTTATTAATTATTTTATAGTCAGACTTTGGGATTCATTCCTTTACTCTAGAAGGTGCATATGAAAATGAGTTGTTAGATAAATTTAAACAGCATGATTCAACTTAACATAATCTAAATGCTATTTCAGGGTGTTACTTTGTTAAATATTCCCATGTTTTGATTGCAACATCTTCAATTTGCCTTAAATCCAGCACATTATGTCCGCTGCAAACTTGCATAGCTTAAATGGGTCAGCTGGTTTTTGCCTGCATAGATTATATTTAGTCAGAGCCATTTAAATTTTTACTGCTTTCATGTTACTTTATAATTAGTATTGTTGGGAGAGGTGACTAAGTTTTCTGGAAGAGTGGGATGTTTAGATAAATGCATTCTTAGGGATCAGAAGTGTTTTATAAAGAGATTTAAGACTCAGTTTTACAGCAGCTCAAGGGGAAGTTGCATCATCACCTAAAATAAGCTTCCTGATGATGTTGAACAGGAAGTGTAGACAACAGGATGAGATTTTATTGTTACTCTTTACACTGAGGCCACAAAGAGAAAAAAAAAAAAGTTTCAAGTCAATGCTCTATTTTTCTTCCTTTACTCAGTTTGGATCCAAATGATCAGAAGTCCCTGGAAGGATTGCAGAAAATGGAAAAAGAGGAAAGTCCAACAGATGCCACCCAGGAAGAAGATGTGGATGACATGGAGGGGAGTGGAGAAGAGGGGGACTTGGAAGGCAGTGACAGTGAAGCAGCTCAGTGGGCAGACCAAGAACAGTGGTTTGGGATGCAATAAAAGCCTCCTGCTGCTTCTTTTGGCACTTGAACACACCACTAGGGCCACTCTTCTCAGAAGAACAGAAACTATGATTTTTTTTCAGTAACAAAGGACTTTTTTTTTTTTTGGTTTTTTAATAGACTCTGAAACCAATTAATAGTTCTGTGCATCTCAGTACTGTGGAGATTCTTGATGCTTCTTATTTATTAAGTGTAAGGGACTAACTGCATCTGAGGTTATTTGCAACTTTCATTTTGAAAAATTCCTGCTAGAACTAGAGCCATCAGAATCTGAGGTGTGTAATGAGCCTGTTGTTTGTGATGAAAACAATGTCTGAGTTCTGTTCAGGGCTGAATTACTTGGGCAGGTTGTAAATACAGTGGTTTATACTCCTTTTTGGGAAAGGTCTTGCTCATTTGTATGCAGCCATTTGAGTCTGGGGGAGCTGCTCCCAGTGAAGTCTGAGGGAGCTGCTGGAGTGTGGCTGAAAGCAGCACTTTTCTTTTGCTGTGTTTGTTGAATTGATTTGTCTTTTTCTAGGGCATTACCTGTGCTGTCCAGGATAAATTTGGGACAATAGGCAACTTGGACTTGCAGGACACTTTTTGTAGCTGACTGATTTCTCTGTGTACAGAATTGAGCCAGTGGTGGAGAATTAAAGTCATTTCTTCAACCCTTACTAAACCCTTCAGTCACTTGAAGTCTGTACATGAGCATTTATTTTAAAATGCAGTTTAGTTTTATTTCAGTATGTTCCTGGAAGGTTTTGCAGCGATGACTCAAAGCACTTTACTTTCTGTGTACAGCACTGACATTTAAAATGCTATAAAAAGAATTCATTCCTCTTCCCTTGCACTGCTGGAGAAATGTTAAATTATGCAAATATGCAAATACACATATTGTCCTGTTTTTTCCATGTTTATCTACTTCCTGGTTTTGTCAGGTAATTTTTGAATTCATGTCTTTGCCCCTCACCTTTTGAAGCAAAGTTGCTTCTTGCACAAATTTCCAACCTCAGCAATTCAAGGGTGAACTGCTTTGGGTAATCTAGAAACTGTTTCAGTTCTGTGGGATTGATGTGTGGGAAGAGGAATTACTTATTTTTCTTACAGTTCTGATTTCCTTAGTCTTTACCAAAATGTGTTTTTTAAATCTTTCTACCAAGAGTTTAATTCCTTTTTGTATTTGTTTTGTTACCACAGGTATGCTGGAGCACACAGACTATTTAGAAAGCTAAAAAAAAATTGTTTGGAGTATCAGTTGGAGGAAGAAATGGTTGTTTGTTACAAATACATGACATGAAAAAGAAGCTTCTCTCTGAAAGGCAGATAAGAGTAAAATATCCCTCTGTGATGTTGTATCAAAAATGCACAACAAAAGAGGGAGATTATTGTCTGTTTTGGAAATGTTCTGGTATGTCATGGCTTACAGAGGAGGAGTCCAATAGTTCATCCATTTAAGAAAAGAAAACAGCTGCTTGTCTGTTCTCTCTGGAATTCTGTGGGCTTTAGAGTTTCCAAAATACCCAACTGAGTTATGGTTATTTGAAGGTGACAGGGGGAGGACAGCAAAGCAAAGCTGTTGTGGCAGTTGGATTGGCATGAGCTGCTCCTGCTCTTCCAGGGAGCAGATCCACCAGGTGTGTGCACCTCAGGGACAGCAAATATTCCATTAAGGAGAGGCCTGGTCCTGTTCATCTCTTTGCTGTTGCTGTGGGATGCAGTGAATGGATTTCAGCTCATCACATGTCTCATAAGAGGAAAAACGTGCAAGCATATTCAAAGCATCTATTTTTGTATAAAAGACTTTGCTTTCTCCTCACACTCAGCATTCACCAGACATATTCTGCAGCTGAAAGCTGGCTAGCTGCATTAGCTTTCTAGTTGTATTCCAAACCTCTGCTGTGGTTGAAAATTGTGTTGCTAAACTAAAGACAGGATGCATTTAATTGTGATGAGTATATGAGGTACATGTGATGTATTTTTCAGCCATTTTATTCTAATGGTTCCTTTGAATAGGCCATTCATTTCAGGTAGAAACCACTGACTTCACACATTTCTCTGAAGTATTTACGTAGAAGAGGAAACTGGAGAGCCACAGTTGTGTTGAAACCATTCTGTAGTGTGTTTGTAGATAATCTGATCATCTCTGCTTTTAGAACAGGCAGGAAACTAAAACTATTTCAAGATGAGTCCTTAGGTGCAGCTTGAGCAAGCAAGTCCAGGCACCCCTCAGAACACCTTGAGATGGCTTTCAGAAGTGATTTTTATCCTCACAGCGTTGGTTTTGTGAGAACTTGGTTCCTTACTGAAAATGAGAAGTTGTGAGAGTCTGCAGGTGAAGCCTGGTGAGTACCTGAGGTGTTGGGGTTGTGTAGCTGGGTGTGATCTTTGCTAGGAGTTGCACTGTGCCTGTGGAACTTTGAGGTGCCATTCATGTTGGGATTGTGGAGAGAGATATATTTGGCCCTCACTTCAGAATTCTAGAGGGATTCTGCTTGCCTATTAATGAGCCTTCATTACTGCTTTAATTTTGGAATGTGATCTCTGGTTCTGCAGAGGTCTGGTACTCTCCAATGCAGTTACAGGCATTTAGTTCAGGGAATATAACAATTAGCCCTTAATAAGCAGCTGACCTCATTCCCTCCCTCAATCACATGCTCTGCA
>VZUA01094705.1:39776-63299 GCA_013401035.1 Horornis vulcanius
GGGAGCCGTGCAGCGGGAGCGGCGGTGCTGACAGCACTGGCCGTGTGTGCCAAGGCCGCTCTAAATCCGGCTGCGGGAAGAGCCGCAGGGAGATAAGGGAGTGCGGAGCCGGGCTCTGACAGCCCCGGGGCGAGCAGCAGCGCTCAGCCTGCCCGGCACAGCACTACCATAGTAGGAAGCAGCCAGCAGCAGCTCAGCCCGATGCGTTAACGCATCCTCCACCATCCTATAGAGCTGCCGGACCGTGGAATTCGACCCTTGTATTTTTAAACCTAACACTTTTGCGTTTGAAGGATCTCAGATGTGTCACCTCATTTGGATAACGCTGTTTGCCAGCAGAGCGCTGCTATCAGGGGCTGGAGGCTGAGGCATTACATTTAATGTAAAACACATTCCTAAGTTGTCTCTTATGCCAAACAAAATCTGGTGTTTGGGCTTTGGAGCAGAGCATTACAGGACACTTGGAAATTCCAGTTTTTACCTCGGGAGTGCTTTAGCCTTGCCCAGCAGCGGCCTTGGGAGCTTGTGGCAGAACAGCCCCTGGTCTGGGGAAGGGAGTGAGCCCAAACTGCCAAGCACTCCCAGCAGGATGCTCGTGGTGTGGTTTGGAGCAAACGCTTTTGGTTCATCTTCCTTTTGCCTATGGAAAGGGAAGAGACCCTAAGGAGCTGCTTTAGGCTGGGGCAATTTAGAAAACAGAAAAGGACAAAAAAAAAAAATAAAGATGTAGTTGGGAAAGAATTGTTTATTTTACGTTTCTCAGAGGGATTTTACAAACAATGGAGCATTTTAAAAAAACTGAGTGATCAAAGTACTTGACAGTGTCCCTTAAACACACACACAAGCCCCTGGACAGAGGAAATCACACCAGCGAGGAGGTCAATATTGCCGAGGAGCAGCTGCATCTGCATAGTTCTAGGAGGAAAGATTGCAATGGTGTTGGTGCTAAAAAGTGTCATCCTGGCATTAAAATAAGAGCGCGCTGCAGTGCCTACGCACAGACCTGCAGGAAACAAAGTGCATCAAATAACACGCCGAGTACGTATTGTAGAATAAATTTATTTACCTGATACAAATGAAACTAGGTGTGATGCTCCTTACTGTCAGCATGTCAATAGACAATTGATCTTATTTACAACTTCTAAAGGTCACACATGCAGCTGTGGGAACTGGCTACGTCGTTGTTGCTTTTTAGATAAATGCATCACGATATTTTGTATTGCACCAACATCTGTCTTACTGCCTTAGATTTAAATAAGTTACATTACAGTGCAAAAGAGATCGATTTGCACAGATGATAAAAAAATCCAACGTTATGAAGTGGAGGCTTACGGTTTAACATTCATCTGTAATCGTTTCCATGGATTTATAAATAGGAGAGCATTGTACAGAAGCTGTTGGAGTAGGATGTTTGGATGATACAATACAGAGAGAGATCCGTCTACAACCCAAGGCATGCATTATCTGATATTGTACATTGTATAAACTGACATTTTACATACAGGAATATGGAAATTGGCTGACAGCTCCGCAATTCTTGTTCAAGGATAACCAAACTCTTCTCCATGCAGCACAGAAACCCAACTTCTCTGGAGAGAGTTCCAGCTTGGTAAGCTATATTGCACGTTTGTACATCTGTATCATGAAGTCCTAATGGTACCACACATTTCTTCCACAGAGAACACAATGAGTTTTGTTTTTAGGGAAAGCAAAGAATCTTTACACGATACATGCAGAAGTTTTGGTAGATGTGTTGCTAAAAACACATGCACGCAACAAAACAACCTTACATTTCTGCAAAATTGTTTAGGAAGCGATTACTCCAGTATTGCTGAAAAGGAAAGAAAGAAAAGGCGTCAGTTAATGAAAGGATGAATGCTAAGTATCATTATACAAGCAAGACTAAGATCAACAGTGACAGAAGAAAGAATGTTAAGTTTGGTAACTGGCTGCTCTGTCATTGAAGGGACACTCTCAGGTTACTTTGTTCTTGAAGCTCAGAATCCTCTGGATTAAGGCTCTGCTCCCTTGATTATCAGCAGAGCCAGCACTTCCTACTCAAGACTGCAGTGAAAAACAAGACACGTTTAATTAGCTTTTGCCTTTCTCTGCCTGACCAGTGGCAACAGACAATTCTCACTTCTTTGGAACTTTTACTTTCAAGTTCCATACTACACACTTGTTTTTTTCAGTTGAGGCATTATGGCAAGCTTGGCCCCAAAGTGACCCAACAATGTCCCTTTTCCAAGTCAGGCAGCTTGTTCTGGGAAGCAGTAGGAAAGCTTTGAAGAAGTCATTAAACTACACGGATTAATGTGTAGGCCAAGGGTAGAGTACAACGTCCTAAAGCTCCTGCTGTACTTCACCCCTACCACAGCATAAGGTCAGCCTTGTGTCTGGAGAGACTGCTCTGAGTCCCTACAGCTCCAGGGAAGCTCTTCCAAACACTGCTTCAACACTAAAATTTGGGCTCTCCTGCTAAGATTTGAAAATGCATATTAATGCAATTAAGGATGTAATTAGCAGAGATTAGGGAAACAGTTAATGGTTAGAAGTGCAAAAAAGTAAACAAGACAGGTGCAAGAGACAGACGACTCTGTATTGGTTTTACCTCCCTTCATCTCAGCAAATGCAGCCCCCTTGGGCTCAGTACCATCAGCTCTGGGCTCGAGCTGTGTCTCAGGCTGGCACTGCTGTACTGCATTCTATCATCAGATTCAAAACTCAGTTTCGTACCAGGAACCTCCCCAACTGCCTCTCTACCAACACAAGCCTCAGAGCACTTTGACAGACTGGTAGAAATGTTTTTCTGCAGCCTCTTTCAAACTCATTTATTTGCAATAACCTTTTGGGAAACCAAGTATGAACTATTTTTATTGCTCGGATGCCAGCAAGAAGGAGCAGCTCGTTGTGTAGCTCAGCACTTTGGATTGCTCACACGTGAAAGCAGAGAGAGCCCAAGGCACTGCAAAGACAAAAGCTCCTGTCTAAAAATTCAATGCATGACTGCAGCTGCCTGAGCATCCTCCTTGCTACAGAACACAGGATTCAGGAGGAGCTGCTCTCATTCCAAACCCCAGTGGGTTCCCAGCACAAGCCAATATCCTTCCTGGTGTTCCCAGCATAAGGCAGCATCAATCACAGGATTGATCCTGGTCTTACACATCCCTCTCACAGTAGAGAATAAGCAGTGATGTGTGAGGGCACCAAGGAATCCAGAAAACAGCAGAGATGACAAAGCTTGGTGAGATGGGAGCAAAGAGAAACAAAAAAAATGAAGCTATTTTGTAAGAATGGAGTGGGAGATCAAGCCTGGGGAATTCTGAGTTAGTCCTGCTTGAACAAGGGCTGCTGTTTGTACATTCTCTGGGCTAACATGGTTCAAAGGGAGTTATCTTCTTCAACCCCAGCTCTGGGGAGGCTGGAGAGGAAATATTTGGGATCAAACAATGAGTTTTGACTTTGAGATGTTGGCAAATGGGTCTGTCCTGAAAAGTCCTCCCTTCCTGGCTTCTCCAGCTGGAAAGACTGAGGCCGAAAGATGGCAGGATCTATACAGCTAAGGATGAACACTTTAGTTCAGACATTTCCTGCAGAAATCACAAACTTTGCACTGCAGTTCTGTGCTCTCTATGACAGAAAAGCCCTCAGCTCCTTAGGCTCCTCCTGCAGCCTTCCCCAGCCTGCTCAGCTGCCAGGGCTGAGCCCAGACCCAGCACTCCAGCTCCAGGATCACAAGGATGTGATTCCAGGACAGGATGCTTCACCACCCAGGAGGAAGCTCATGGTAACTCTGAACATTTGGCCAATCCCAACCAGCCAAGGGTGGGATTTACAGCACTTGAAAAAGGAAAGTCCTGAAAGCACAGCACAGCTGCCATCCAACCCGAGATCTGCAGTTGCTGATCTTGGGGAACCCTATGGCTCCATTTCTGCAGGGCAACTTGGACAAGACTGGGAGAAACAGAAGAAAAACAGGACAGATGGAGATTGCTTGGGCTCTGTAGGAGCACCTTGTAAAACCTGACTGTTCCTGTAAGCTTGGGAGCCTGTAGGGATGCATCCCAAAATCTCCATTTGCCCACCACTCTTCCAGATTTCAAGGCAAAGTCCAAGGAACACAAGGCCCTACCCCAAGTGCCTCTAAGAGTGGCACGAATGAGCTCTCAGATCTCTATGGAAATCCAGGACAGGGAGCAAGATCCATCTTCAACACTGACAGATCCAACAGAGAAGGTGTTGAATTCTGAATATTCTGAATTCTACTTATTGGCAGTCATTTTCCCCTGCAGCTTCTTAAGAGAGGGAAAAAGGGGGTGTATAGCAGGATTATTTGGCATAAAAGACAGGAATGGGATTGTACAAGAAGCAGAATTATTCATGGTGGCAGCCAGACATGAAGCTTTAAAAAGGCCACCACATGGTGCTCTGAGGTTCAGCAGAACCTGTGTTCAAGGATTCAGTGGCACTCCTGCCCTGGAAATGTCTGTCAATAGTTCTGGAGCACAGGGAACTAAGCTGTAATTTGTTTCTAGCAAAGAACACACTGTTACACACTTTGATCTCGAGGAATCCTACATCATAGGAACTATTATTTTTTGTTTCAAGAACAGGGATGAGTCTCATGCTGCTCATTGTTATTGATACAGCAAAAGGCCGGTGCAGGCCAGTGGCTTTGTGGAATGCAAAACCTTAGTTTGGCTCTTCCACACTGAAAAAGGGCATTTGAGGGGATTTGAATGCTCACAGTTCGGCAACACACCTGCCACACCATCAGGTCAGCTCCTCTGAGCCACTTCAGCATCAACTCAAGTCAAAGTCTCTACAAACAAAGCATCAGAATGCAGTGGAATTTCGGATAGAGCCTCTGTGTTCTGATGGAGCATCTCTCCACTTGAGAGCTTAAACCTAGAGAATTATGTGTGTTCACTGGATTCCAGCTGGCACCAAGAACATAGCCTGGAACTATCCTTCCCCTCTAAGAGGGATCACAAAGCTGTTTGACTGTGCTTACTAAAGCAGACTGAGCCAGCAGAGATAACAGCACCTGCTGCTCTACAGACACAGTGACCCCAGGGCAAGTTTCAAAGACTGCCCTGTTAAGCTGAGACTGTTCTTTTGTCTTCTTGGATGGCAAATAACAAATAATGAGCTGGTTTTGCCAGGAGCAACACCTGCCCTTGGAGCACTGCAGGGAGCAGGGAAGGGTGCTCAGCTCTGAGGGGCAGCCCCTGTTTCAGAGCAGGGAAAAGCTTTGGAGTAAACCAGCACCTGACCACGAGTACCAGAGAGTTTTGGACACTAAACATTCACGGTAACAGCTGCCAGGGTCTTAAGTTACAGATTTATCTGATTTTATCTCAAACTTAAGACCAAAAGCTGTAAGACCTTGGGGCACTAAGGCTCCCAGGTGCTATAAAACAAGACCCTAAAATACACTAAGCCAAAAGCAAGTGCTTTGCCTTTGGAATCAGTAATTTGAGCTTCAGACCACAAAACAAGAGTCTAAAGTGGTGATAATAATGTAGCACAGCAGAGTTTGACAAAACACAGCATGGGAATGAAGGAAATTACTATTTATTCTTCAACATGTATACAGCATATGCTATTTTACAGCAAGTCACCACTGGCAGGGTGAAATGGAAGAAAAATACTCACTTTAGTCGATGAAAGTTGGAAGGCATTGGAGAAAAACACCACAGTTAGGACTGTTAATGACTTACACATTGTTGATACAGGACTGAATTTGAAAACATGCTTTAACATTTACCGTAATAATGAAGGTGGTTAGTGCCACATTAAAATAAAAATAGTTCTATACAATATGTTCAATTTGGTCATGTGCTATTTACAGATTTTACAAAAAACACACACGAGCTTGTTACTTCAAGTCAGGCTAACACCAGGCCAGCAGAGTAACTCCATGTATACAACTGAGCATTAGTGCCCTAAGTGTAGGAAATCCAATTTCTAGCTATGCAGTGCAAGTTATTTTTTCAGGTCTCATTGCAAATTTTGATCTTAAAGGGGGGAAAAAAAAAAAAGAAAGTAAAAGAAAGGCTCTGACGTGTAAAAAATGTATTAAATCCCAACTTAGACCCTCTTTTGAACTGAAACAGACTGTGTGTGTAAAAAAGGCTTTAGATTTAAGGAGACAGAAGTAGCCCTCCCTATCCCTGCATAATGGGCAACACTGGCAAAGTAAGGTCTGTTACAACAAAATACAATAGACAAATAAATAATCCTTAAAAAAACCAACCCTATGTGTGTGGAGAGTATGGAAGAACCCCAGCAGGCTGCACCTGGAATGGTAATTTCTGCACGAGCGAGATCAAGCATACCTCATACAGAAAGTGGTGTAAACAAGGACAGTCAAGAACCGAGAGTGAGGGAAGAGGGGACCGAGAAGAAATCCTGACCCAGGGAGCAGGACTCTCTACCCAGTGCAGAAAGTTCTGCTTGTGAACAAAACCTGACTTTATGACAAATTAAGTTTGGATGATCATGCAGAAGACAAACAGTTACATGCTTTTTTAGTTTTAGACAACACACATTCATTCCCTAAAATCTGCTGCCAATTTAGTTTGATAGTGTCCGCTGGCTCAAAAAAAATTTACTTTTTTTTACATGATGAATAGACTATTGAACAGAACACTGTACATGCTTTTCATCTACAAAAAAATATTTGCATAAAATAGTGTTAGTTCTCTGTACATGTCAATGGACACTTTAACTGTGTATAAAAGAGGAATATATTGCCCCCACTGAAGTCAGAAAAAGCAAAAAAAAACCCAAAATCTAGATTATGAAACCTCCATCACCGGCAAATATGTTCATGTGAAAATTCAGCAGAAATAGACAGTTGCTCTAAACAATAAAAAAATTAAGTTAAACTTTTTTTTTTTTTCCTTTGAATGTAAAACTCGTCACCATGTCAGTCAAGACCAGAACATATCACTAAAGTTAGTGTCTGTGCTGTAAAGCCAGATAACCAGGGGCATAGTAATGAACACAAACGGCCAGGAAACTCCTTCGGTGCATGCTGACAGAGCACAGGGTTTGGTGGCAGGCCGCACACTATCATCTTTACCAGGTTCCAGGTAGTTACGGGCCACATATTTAAGTGTTTCATCCAGCAGAATGACAGGGAGGGAGATTTTCAATACCATCAGCCACTGCGTCACGTTCAGAGGTGTGATCTGGAAGATAATCTGAAAGAAAAGACAGGGGTTACCAAGCTCCCCCTCCAGCCCTGGCCTCCAGCCCCACACAAGGTTTTGCTCTGTCTCCAAGTTCAGGGGTGGGGGGTAAAGGAACGAGCACTTACTGGCAGTGGTTCCACATAAAGGATAAGGAAGTGGAGGGACATGGACAAGCAAATGGCCCCCACCAGCCAGATGTTCTCCCACGGGGGCATCCTCATCAGGGACTGGTTTTCTGACAGGCTGCAACAGAAACGTGGATCACGTGTGACTCACACCAACAGGAAGCTCTGAGAACCACGAAGCAGCCTGGCACAGCACAGGCAGGAAACAGCCCAGGACACAGTTTGGATGCTGAAACTGCAAACTGGCCTGGAGTCAGCTTAGCAAAGCAGTCACCATCAGCCTCAGGTCTACTCCTTAAAGGCTTGAGTGTTCTGCTTGTTCCTGACCTGGTCTGTTCTACTCACTACGACCCCAAAATCCTCTCCATGGGGGAGAAAGAAAAGTGTGGACATGGCAGCCTAAGAGAGAATCCCCCTGAGTCTACCAGAGTCTCAAGTGCACCCACTTCTGCTGGAGTTCACTGAAAGACTGACAGAGGGTCAAGAACTTGCACCTTCTTAATGCTGGCTCTTGACTCCATCTGCATTTAGGCTGTGCTGGAGAAGAGGCTGAGATCCAGAGCAGCAGATGTAGAGCAGTATCTTTATGTAGGACTACCTCAGTGCACTTGTATTTCAAGTTTATTTGTTTTTAAATTAACTGACCTCTAAGCTATTTGAAGAAAAATACCCTTGACATTGTGCTATTTAGTGGTTTCCATTTATAATCTAATATTAATTGGCTAAACTCACACTCCCTTAGGGCAGGAAAAACTATTTTCCATATCTTCAGCATTCTTATTTTAGTTCTCCTTGATATCACTTTATACCAACATAGTAGGGATAATCTGATTGATTAAGCTTAGATTAAGAATAATGGAAAATATTTCAGTTGCTTGTGCTTAGTAAAATACCAGAGTGAATTGGCAGACTTAAAAATACACCTTATGATAAGAGATCTCAAATGTTATCTAAGAGTCAGTTTGTTTGCACTACCAGAACTCGGAAGGGAAATGTGACTCACTCTTCATTAGCTGAGCTGTTCACCAAGGATCAAATTGCACAAAAAGCAGGATTTTGGATAAGCTAAGCAGAGGCTTGGCTTTCCTGTTGGGACATACGAACCTGTTGAGAGCATTGCACATCTCTATGGTGACAAGCACAGAGAGCGCCATTGTCATCGGATACGGGGACTCAAACACCACGCAGTCCACCCCATAGAAGTCTGGATTGTCCTCCTTGCACTGCAGAAAATGGCTCTGGAACAGAACAGAGTCAACTCACTTGCACAGCTTGGTAACTTTCAAAATGTAAAATAAGCAGCTAGGAAAAAAGCAGTGAGTCTTAGAGAAAGGAAAGTTTCTACTGAGACTCCTAAACCCAGTGCTTACAAACTGCTGCCTGCTTTAGAAAAAGTCTCTTTAGGCTTTCACTTACAAGACAACAATTTGTTCTTCAAATTGTCAGAAGCTCAGGTATCCCACCCCCGAGCTTTGCTATCAGGACTAATTAATCATGATCAAATTTTACAGGAACAAGTCTGAAAATGTTTAATTACATAAATTCCCATAATCTACTGGGTTTGTACAGTCATTTCAAGTATGAAAGCAGCAGGAACCTCCCCTCTCCCCCCAAAGATATTAAACTGAGCAAATACCAGCTGGTAAAAGGAAACTTTTGGACCACCATCAGCAGCAATAAACCACCAAGCAGCAGCACCCACTGTGGCAGCACCAACGTAACCTGCAAGAAAAGAAAGCTTTTCTCAGCGCTGTGAACTGCACGCAAGACAAGACCTCGCTTGCCACCCTTGAAACTTCAGCCTCGAGACTTCCAGTAATGAAAAAAAACCAGGTTGTAATTCATGTCTTAGTGTATTTAAGGGAAAAAAAAGCCATTAGTACTTACATCCAATAGCCAGGTAACGGAAGAAGAGCCACCCACTGATCAGGGGCTCTTTGGGGTTGCGCGGTGGCTTATTCATGATATCAAGGTCGGGAGGGTTAAAGCCCAGGGCAGTGGCAGGGAGACCATCCGTCACAAGGTTTACCCACAGCAGCTGAACAGGAATTAGAGCTTCAGGAAAACCCAGGGCAGCAGTCAAGAAGATACTACAAAGAAACCCACCAGTTAAAAGCTTACTCTTGTGCATGTCAGTAAGGTTTAAGCCTAAACCTGCAGCAGCACTTCTGTTCTCTCTTAACCACTGAAGATCACAAGCTGAATATTCACAATCAGAAAACTAAACACATATCCAAGAGCAAAGACTAACCACTGGCATGTAAGCTTTGAAGCATTGTCTTCTTCTGATAACTTCAAAAATTGAAGACTTTTGATTTTAGGGTTGTTTTTTTCTCCACTCTACTTGTGTGCATACATATATTCATATGGATAACGGCTTGCAAACCACTTACTAAAAGACACATTTTGGCTCAAATAACTAAGCTTCATTTCCCTGGATTACTGCTAGTCCCTGCAGAATTTTATTGAGCCTGTAATTTTCATGGCTCCAAGCCTGTGTGAATAAATAGAACAGGAACAGGGGCTGCAGCAAGAGCCATGTGAAGGATGTCACCCCAGGACACGGCCTTAAAGCTGACAAGAAACAAGGCAAGACAATTGCTGTGCTTTATCCCACTCTGGGAAAAGTCTGCTTTGATGTAAGGACTGTGAGGAGATCAATATTTACATTTTGTCACCAGCAATGCATACTGTGGTGATGGGTCACCACTGCTCCTCCCAGAGGAACACAAAACATGTTCCTGGAACCTGAGGTTAAACAAACATCTAAGCTATGCCTGGGACTATGTTATCTGAAATTCCAGATTTTCCCTCTCTAGAGAATTATCCCAATCATAGAAATGACTGGAAAGCATTACCTACTGGGCTAGAACATTCTAAATAACACAATGTGCAACTTCTGTGGCAAGCTGCAATTCTTCACTAAAGACAGGCCAGAAACATGCAACTTCCACAGAGATCCATCACCTGGAGAACCTCCTCCTCTGGTTTTAGTGAGAAATATAGGAAGACTCCATCATCACTACTCTAGCTCAAAGAAAAAAAGAAATTTAAACCTACCAAACAACTTCCCCAACATTGGAGGAGATCAGGTATCGGATGAACTGCTTCATGTTGTTATAAATCGCACGTCCTTCTTCCACAGCAGCCACAATCGTGGAGAAATTGTCATCTGCTAAAACCATTTCAGAGGCAGTTTTGGCCACTGCAGTACCAGAACCCATGGCAATTCCAATTTCTGCTTTCTTCAGTGCAGGGGCATCATTGACACCATCACCAGTCTAAAATGAGAATTCAGGGTTGGAAATGAATCAGTAAACAAGGTGGGTAATTAACATACAGATCCAGGAAGGAATCTTGCACTGGGTGTGGTTTTGGATCCTTAAAACTCACTAAGGGAAACATGGAAGCAAGTGTTTTCCACAACAGGGAATTACTCTGAGAAGGCCTAATTGGGGTTTAACCAGCATTTGCCTTTCTAACCAAGTAACCATCACTTACCATGGCTGTGATCTCATCGAAAGACTGAAGAAACTCCACGATTTTGGATTTGTGGGAGGGCTCTACCCGGGCAAAGCAGCGGGCATGGTGGCAGGCATCTCTCTGGGCAGCCAGGGACAGCTCATCAAACTCCCTGCCCGTGAAGGCCTTGGTGGACACGTCCTCGTCCTCCACAAAGATCCCGATGCGGCGGCAAATGGCCACGGCCGTGCCCTTGTTGTCACCTGTGATCATAATGACTCTGATGCCAGCCTGTCTGCACAGCTTTATGGATGAAGCTACCTCAATCCTCGGGGGATCCAGCATTCCCACACAGCCCACAAATGTCAGGTTGGTCTGAAACAAGATAGAGTGAGTGTTAGTGCACGATCCTGCAGATTTCTCCTCTGGCAGTAGTGAAGTAATTGTTTTCCCTGCATGTTACAGCTGTGTCGTGACATTTGGGATCACTCCTTGTCCTGCCTTACCAAATTGTGCCTCATATGCACTAATTTTATCAGTTAAAAAGTGATCTACTTGCCAGCCTTGCAAATTCAACCTGCAAGCATTCAGTCTTTCATTTTTATCATCAGTGCCAGGAGCAGAGAGAGCACAAGCCAAAACCTCATGCAACTGTTATTACTTTCCTCCTAAATACCAGATAAAGATTTCATTGGAAAATTACAGAGCAGCTAAGATGATAATCATGGATTGAGCCCTGGCAGCTGACAGCAGAGAAGCAGGGAAGTGAACCTGACTCCCAAAGCAGGTATGTTCCATCAAAAAATCCCCAAAAAGGTCTTGCAGTTAAGCAATGCCAAACTGAAAAACCATAAAAGCTGAAACCACAGTGCTGTGGACTGTTTAACTGATTTCTTCTTTGTGCTTCTAGCCAAAAAAAGCTAAATGCCATCAACAGTTTCTTCTAAAACACAAAGTCTCTCCTTAAACTGAGCATTCCCTCCATACATGTGGGGAACTGTTGTGTCTGACATCAAAAATACCCAGAAAGAAAATTCTCAGATGTAACTTTCTTGAGGAATAATCAAATAGGAGTCACCATTCTCCAGTTTGGGAGAGGGAGAAGTGCTACTGATCTTACCTCATAGTTAATGAAATTGGAGGAGTCCTCCAGATTCATTTCCTCTTTTTTGGGAGGATTGTCATGGGTTGCCAGAGCCAAGCAACGCAACGTGTCTCTGCCAGTTCCCCATTCTCTAATGACAGACATTATTTTCTGCTTAATTCCAGAGGTTAAAGGAATTTTAGCATTTCCAACACGGACATGTGTACATCTGTCAATCACACCTTCAGGAGCACCCTGCAGAGGCAAAAATAAGTAATTTAGCTTAATAAATCCCTTTCCATTACAACACTTGCTTAAATTACCCAGTCCTTCCTCCCACTCCAAGCTGCAGTTAAGTTGCACCATAGTTTTTAAGCATGGGGCTGCTTTGCAGCCATCCCACCACCTCACTCTCTCCAGTGAGGGACTGACCTTAACAAACATCTTGCTCATGGACGTGCGGCTCGGTTTGTTGGGAGTACAATAGACAGACATCGACTTCCTGTCTCTGGAGAATTCCAGAGTGAATTCTTTCTTCATGAGTTGTTTTATCACCTTGTTAAAACAAAAAGCATAAAATGCATTTAGGTGATACACACACTGCAGAGCTGTGTCCCCAAACAAAGGCAGTAAAAGGGGACTCACCGAGTTGCAGGCGTTGGCACGTTCGATTCTAGAAAGTCCCTTCAGGTCTGTGTCAAACACGTTCATTTTCTCTACCAGACACGTAAGCGCCGTCTCTGTGGCCTCACCAACCTTCTCATAAACTCCCTTAGCCTTGAGTTAACACAAAGCAAACAAAAGCACACGAGTTTAAACCTCACCTGGAATTTACCAGAGACAAAAGCTCAAGTGTCACAATGTGGGGGCCGGGGGGGGGGAAGCTTTACAAGATTTAATGTGGCTCATGAAACAAGTAAAACTATTTTAAAAGAGCAGCTTTGAGGAGTTTGATTTGTAGGAATTTGAAGTCTTTACCCTCAAAAGCAGCAGAGAGAGATGTCAGTATTTTATCAAGCATTTAAGGCATTTTGAGACTTGGTAGCAACCATAAGGCAGAGAGGCAAAGCAAGAAAGCAGCACCAGGAGATCTCCAAATTACAGATTACACTTGCTGCTGGATTTAGTTCTCAGTGTTCAACAAACAAGTAATTCTCAGAATTAATACTTCAGAGGGCCTAAATACCCTCCCCCTTGACTAGAAGGGGATTTACCACTGAAAGGTATTACACAGACAGATGAGAACATTCATCCTCATTCCCACACTCTTCTCTGTTCCAGGATATGAACTTACTTCATTGTAATCCAAAGAGGAATCATTGCAGAGTGCACAGATTGTTGCAAGTTCCACAAGACCATCATACTGGCTACATTTAATGAGTTTGTCATCTTTATGCCTTTCCAGAGGAAGAAAAGGGGGAGACTGAAGTTAGTTATTTAGTATTAGCATCTCATATTTTCTTTATCCTCTTTACTGCATTTCCATTTAGTACAATGCTCATTAGTTATGGACTTGGAACCATAGAAGTTGTTGTTGGGAAGAGCAGGATTGATAAAGGGGAGTTCTGAAGTTTGGATCAGAATCATGAATGGAATGAGAAGATCACTGATGACATCACTCCCTGAGTGACAAAGCCTCACTTCCTCCAGTGACAGTCACACAGCAGCCTGGAGAAGGGCTCAGTGAAGAGGCACAGGAAGGCACTGCTGTTGGAGCATGTGCAGGGCTTGGAGGGGAGATGCAAGCAGGAGAGGGATATTGCTGGACACCTGAGGTGTTCAGCTTCCTTCCTGCTGCATATTCTGCAGCTTTACTGCAATGCATGAAATGCATGTGCTGGGCAGGCATTAAAGCAGATTTTCCTCTTTAATTTTCTAACAATTGATGTGTATTATATGAGCCATGAAAAATGAAGTCATTTCATGAGACTAACTCCACTAGAAAAGAAATTCTTTCCCTGTGGTGATACACACTTAATGACCAATATCTCAAGGCTTCAGAGAGAGGGAAGGTGCATTTTCCTGAAGTAAAGGACCATTTTGACATCACAAGTAAGAAGCAACTTCTCTGCTTTCACTCCTGGAAACAGTGAATTGATTCCTTTTCTGGAACATTCCCATACTTCTACAGCAAGCACAAAAGAACCAAGACAGTGTTCAATACTGTTATTTTTCTCCCTAGCAAAATTAGCAAGACAGAACTAATACAGAACATCTTTTATTAAAGCTCTGAAGGAGGGGAAAAAAAAGGTCTGATGGTAGAAAGATGTGGATCATTACTCTGTAAGAATTCACAACACAGATGATGACATGTCCCATTATGTAAGCTTTTGTTCAGTTGTGGTAGTGCAAACAAATTCCAGTGTTGTGTAACAACATGAGAACAAAATGAATCTTAAGGAAACCAGAACGTTTTTAATGTTTCATCTGGCATAAAATCCTACAGCCATAAGCTGTGGCTTTAAAGTCCAGGCTGTCACCTCATCTATCCCACCCAAAACTTCCTGTTTTCACCTGTTCTGAACTCAAAGAACACCAGCATACTGGAATACCCATAACTTGTTATACCAGGGTGTGTTCTTTAGAACCTTTGTTTTTGTGTTCCTTATCAAAAGTTTCTGAAGAACAGATGCAGAATCTAAGGTGCTGGGATCAGTTCTGGATAAAGTCATTTTTTTCCTTACAGCTTCAGGTTTTTCAAGATGAACTCATTTGAAGGTCAGATGCAATGTGCCAGCTTTTGCTGCAGTTCCTAATTATTGTTGGGTTTGTACTCTGAGTTTGCAGTAAGACTGAGTGTGCTGAGACATGGCAAAACTACCCCAAACTTTGACAATCTCCCAGCATCCCTGGAAAATAAACCAGTATGAAACTTGGGAGGTTTTTACTAAGAAATATCTGTGATTTTATATTCTGAATGAATCTTAGGGGAGAATTAAGTATCATATATTTTAACGGTAAGTGAAAAATTACTGATTTAGTGCAAAACCACTTAATGGTTATGAAATTGAATAGGCTGTGGAAGCTAACAGTGTCTGAAGTACCAAGTAAGACCTGTCAGAAATGGCTCATATCTGGAGCAGGTCCTGCTCTGGGGCAGTGCAATGGATTAACTGCCTCTTAACCCCCACAAACTTCATTTTCAGTGTCAGTTTGCAATCCAAGGTGAAGGCAGTCACCTTACTTAAAATCCCTCCAAAGCCACTGCTTTAAAAGCTGTCCATAAATGCAGAAATAAACCAGCCCTAAGGGTTGGAGCTGAGCTGAGCTTCCCTGTGCTCCAGTAAGAGCCTTTCTGAGGCAATTTCCCTCTCTCAGAATCCTTTGTGTCCCCAAATGCAGCACACTTGTTCACATTCCCTCAACTTCAGCAAGTGAAAACAGCACATTAACAAACATTGCTGTCTGTCTCATTATCCCCCACATCTGTCACCACACTCGATTTTATTATTCTGTTTATCTGAAGCTCTTGTGAACCCAGCTGAAGTGCAATAGCTGGGAGTTTGCAAGGTCTGGAGTCACCTTGTCTAAGCAAATGCTGCCTCCTGAAATGAAAGCCTAAGCTTTTGACAGCAATTAGCTTTGAAACAAAAAAGAGAACTGGGGAATTAAGATTTCCAGCTGCTGGGAATAACCAGGGTCTTAACTGCTATGGAAATTAAACAGAGATAATCACTATTGAGATGGGCAAGACTGCAGGAGTCAGAGGCACACGAGAGAAACTGCACAAGGCTAAGATGTTTACAATTACTGAAATTAAATTCTACTTCGTCCACAGCAGAATACTACTCTGCAAGTAAAACTGAACTGATAAGGTTACAAAACACATGGAGGACTGACCAAGTAAAGGGAGCTGTAACAACCCAGTAAAAAGAGGCTTTTCTTCAACAAGCATGGTCCTAAAAATTCCTGAAGTTTTCAGGATGAACCACTTACCTCACTAGTAGAGACTTGCAGCTGATAAAGTAAACCAAAGCTCATTCCTTTCCCAAAGGACTGGGTTTAACAGCAGCTCAAATAGCAAAGGCTGGGACAAACACACACCAACCCAAATACAGATGCACCAATAAACTACTGAGGGCCAGGGACAGGAATTTACAGTCAATTTCCAAGGTAGCTCCAACACATTCACAAGATGCCTCAGAAAAAACAACTTCCCAACACTGAGCTCACAGATTAGCAAATGCTCACCTCTTCAGATTCACCCAGTTTTTAGTTAAAAAAAAAGCAAATCTCACTTAGAAGCACTGAGATATTGAAATCTTACCGGACTAAGATAGGCTAAAACAAATCCTCTCTACCCCTAATTAATTTTTAGATTATCCAAGGAACTGGAGACTCTATTCAGTTTTACGAAGGTTTACTTTTCTACAACTTATCTTTGTTTTCCTGTTAATTACTGTCCCCCCAGCCCCTCAGTGTGCATTCTCACTGGCTGACCTTTCATTTATTAACAATCACTACTGAATATTACATGCATCCCTTTTCTAGATTATAGTAATAGTGAATGCATAAACAAATATTTAACTTGAACAGAACACTTACACTTCTCCCATGGGAGCATATGTGGAACCAGTTACAGTAAATTCGTTCAGAGAGCAGCTGTCTCCTTCTATTCTGTCCAGGATAAACATCTGAAATTAGAGATTTAGAACTGTTACTATCTTTGAACAATAATTAATGCAAGAGATTTAAAGAGGCAAGCAGGTACAAGAGGCAAGTTCAGTCTGAATAAACAAACCAGACAAGACCTGATTCTGTGCACTTCGATCCCACATATGTTTGAACAGCTCCAAACACTGAAGCACAAAGTACAGGGAAGAGCCCTTCTGCCTACAGATGTCTTTGGAAAACAGAGCTGAAAACCACAGAACTGTGTACACTTCAGCTGGGAAGAGCATTCACACACCACCTGACAATCCTCACTAGATCCAAGCTCTTCCTAAGCATCACATCTGTAAATTAATTCTCACGTAACACAAATCATGAATTAATTCTCTGCTTTCAAACAGTCAAAAGCAGCTCAGCTGAACACTGTCAGCTTGGGCACTGACAATTTCTCCCAAAATTAAAATTAAAGCATCTACAAATAGGAGAAGCTGAGATCTGAGAGGTGAAGTTTTAGCAAGAGCCAGACTATGGCCAGTTTCTTTCAATGCCAGCCTCAAGTGGAAGTGTTTCCTGTCCTGGTTTCCAGTTACAAGTCACTTTACCACATGGGACACTGGGAGTTTAAACCAATCAGCCAACTCAAGTGCTCTTCTAGCACTGGTGAAATGATATTTTCAAATTCACACACCAATCTGAAGGATGCAGTTGTACCTCTAAGATCTGCAACTCAGTCCTTCCTTTGTTTCCTTTCTAGGAGAGCTGCAGGCAGAATCATCTCTGACAGGATGGAGATAAAAACCACAGTGCCTGAAGCTGTCTTACTTTATGGCTTGTTGGAGTAGCACTGAAGAAGATAATTTCTCACTAATTGATGGTGTATCCTAATGAAACTTCTGATCCACTGGTTAGCACAGGCCACTTTGTCACATCATATTTTAGCAATGTCCTCGTCCCCCCTCACTGTGCTGCTCTACCTTTTAAACAAGGATCCTCACAAAACACAGCCCAATAAAATAAACTCATTGTTACAGGTATTGGAATTTTGCTATATTTTTGCCAACTGCAATTCATGTTCTTTTGCAGCTGTCAGAGGTTAACAAGGAACCAAGCTGTGCTGGACAAGATCTAAAACATTTAGCCCTCTAAATAAGGAGCAGAGCATTTTGAGCTTTTAAATAAACACAACTTAAATGATGAGTTAACCAGGGAAGCCTCCTGCTTTTGGCATCTGCAGGATGAAAAAATCCCTGCAAAGACTAGGGCAGTTATGCAACTCTACTGCAAGTAACCTCCTCTGGAATACTGATGAGCAGCTGCTTTGTGTCTCTTAGGTATAAATACTACGATACTTAAGGAAGTAGAACAAGTCAACCACCAATTAGGAAGAAAAAGCCATCAATCACATGAGAACAAAGTGCTTAGGGCTTACAAACCTTCACCACTGGTGTGCAGTGCTCAACATGCACACATTTGGAATTCTAACCCAATGTAATGAGGCTCTGGACATTTCATGGTGGAACATCTAAAGTTATTAAACAGAAGAATTCAGTGTTTTCTCCATTAAATCCCACCACAGAAGCACAGACTGGCAACTGAACATGCATTATGTTAAGTGACCAGCCATGAAAGTCCCAAATTAGCCAACACTAGACAGTACTGGGGGGCAGGCAGGAGAGGCACAGAACTCATGCTTACTTAAAAATACACCAACATTGAAGATGGCCCTGGCAATGCTGGTGACAGGGTCCACTGCACCTCAAGCTGCCAGATCAGTCAGTGCTGCACACTGAAAACACTGCAGTGATCCCCACCAGATCAGCAATGCCACTGAAGGTAAGACAACCAAATAAAGGTGGAACCACTCAGGAGTGAAAACACCTTTGACTACCAATGTTACTGCAGTAAATCTCCTTTTCTCATAGTAAGTTTCTCCACCATTGTTGTCTTTCTCAATTGAAGAGGCAAGTGTTTGACACTTACAGCCTGTTCCACAGTGGAACTTTCTAAAAAAAGGCATAAAGCACACCCAAGAATTACCAGTAACCTGAAAGGCTCAGAGACAAGTCAATGGAAAGCTGCTTACAAACAACTTTCTCCTCCTTGAGTGTGGGTACAGCTATTTCTGGCCATGACTAAATAAGGAAAGAGACAGAAGCCTTCAAGAGTACACAGTGGAAAACTGAATTCAAAGTGGAAGCTTATCTTAGGGAAATAAAGCAGGATTTTGATGATACGAGAACAGAAAGAGGCAGGATCAGGAGAATTTGAGCAAGGCTGACTCCTGAGAGCAGCTGAGCAGAAAAGCAGCAGCCGCTGGGACGTACCCTGCACACGGACATCTGGTTGGTGGTCAGCGTGCCCGTCTTGTCGGAACAAATCACCGAGGTGCAGCCCAAGGTCTCCACANCCAAAAAACAAAAAAACCACAACCAACCAAAAGGAAAAAAAAAAACCAAACCAAAAAAACCCAAAAAATACACCACAAAACCCCCTTGAACCAAACCACCTCACAAAAGTTCAGACTGTGCTTCAGCCAGGATATGAAAAAGGGTAGAGGAGGAGGATGACACTGCCTGTGTCTGTAAGGGAACACTGCAGGGTGGAATTTCTGCTCCCAGAACAGGCTCAAAACGAGGCAGTATTGATCTCTCACAAGCACCACAGCCAAACCCAGCTGCTGAGCAAGCAGCATGTATTTCAACTGGAATACTGAAGGTGTTTTACCTCTCTTTTTTTAATTAAGGCTCTATTTTGTCAGATTTAATGTTATTTACTATGAGTAATAGGTGTGCTCTCTGGGGCTCCCTGTGTGAAGGTATTTAATATGGAAAGGAACAGTAAAATTAAGTTGCCTGTCAACAAAAAGTATTTTCTTATCTAAAAGATATTTAATCACTCCTTCAAATAAATTTGAACCAACTGTTTCATTCCTATGCAGAAAACCAGTTCTCAGTTTTGGCTACACAACACCCCAATTTGTGTGGGCTCTTATCATGCTGAAGAACTTTAGGAAATTACTGCAGAAATACTACAAGTGTGTGTGCTCCACCCTCCAAGACTTCCTTCTGAAGGACAAAAATAATTTTCCTCATATAGACTGGTTTCATCCAGCATCTTCCCCTGAGGACAGCTTTTAATAAAAAGTTAATTCTAATTTTTAACGCATTTAGTTCAATGTGTATGGAGACACATATAGAGATATGTAAAGAGAACATAGCAAAGTCATGAAGTTTTTGGGGAAAGACCTGAAGTTTTGCACATTTTTATCAGCTTCACTGTTATTTTATAAATGTTTTGAAAACCTCAAAACAAATTACTTACAGAAAAGAGCATGTTCTTCTTGTCTTGATTTACAGCACGAGGATCAGGCACAGGGTCCGTGTGCTTAATAACAGACACAGATTCACCTAAAATAAAAATAATAGTCTTAAGAAGAGATTTTCTATTTGGAGTCCTGAGGCAATCAATCTTCAGCCCTGAAATTTTTAGCATGTCAAAATTCTTTCCTCAAATTATCATCATTTAATTGCTTAAGTGAAACAGGAAAGATTTCAGCTGACCAGGAAAATTCAATGTCTGGCTTTTAGCAAAAATTCTGTATCAAGCATGTAACACAGGTATAACAAGGTTCCTTTTCTTTAAAAGCAGATGTTCATTGCTACAGCAGATTTCACAAGGTGGTGCTCTCAGCTTCAGTCACTGAGTTACACTACTTCGTGTAAGCTCAAGTGAGCCAAAGCTTCCTTCCTTTCAAAGGGTTTTGTTGAGCAGTATCTCAGTCTTGTTTTATCAGACAGGGAGACTGAAGCACCAACTTGGCTGAAAATAGGCAAGGCTTCCTTTAAAACAAGAATTAAGCTGTTATTTAAATAAAGGCAAGGAATAGTCCCTTTCCTCAGAATTCTGATGGGCTATTTCTACTTATTCCAACAGCTTTACAGGCATGGAGTGCATCCATCTTCCTATGCTAAACATAAGTAAAGCTTGATCAGTCTTGTGCTATTCAGGATATGTGGTGAGAAACTCTGGAACCTGTTTCAAGACAGATTCAAGGATGAAAAATAGGCTTCCTATGAATACTTTACTGTTTTAAAATTCAGAGCTAGTTAACATTAATTTATGCTACCAAAACAGGCAGACAGATCTCCATGTTCCAGCTGAAAGAAAACTGTTGTAGCATGCTTGGTTGATTCCCAGCTTCTTTCCTATATTCAGAAGTGCTGCTACTTTGTTTTGTTTTCAACAAATCTGAAAAGGGCTCTAAAAATAGCTCCTGCATTTGAGGGCTGGTACCAGAAAATACACGAATGTGTGTGCACAGAATTTGAGCAAATAAGGCTCGAGTGCGCTGAGTCTTTAGTGGCAGCAGCTTAAGAGCTGCCAGCATTGCAAAAGAGTTGTTCTCTCCTGTTGCAGAAGACATTTAGTAAGATTTACATACTTTCATATTGCAGTGGTGACACGATGTTCAAACCTAGAAGACTCCGTGAACTAGAAGAGAAATTCATGATTTTTTTTTTTTTTTTTTTTAATTTTAGTTTCCCACAAATTGCTTGTGTCTGTTGGGGGAAGGGGAAGACCAAAAAAGCATTACAAGACTCAGTAAGAATGTTCATCCCACTAAAGGGAAAACAAAGCCAATGATGAAGCAACACATTCAGCCACTCTTGAAGTTACCAGATCAGAAATTTACTGCACTTGACTGCAGAGAACTTCAATAGCTGCAGGCTTGTTTCTAATGGATCATTGCAAACAAATGGTGAAAAGGCACTTTCAATTATGCACCTAATTACATAGAAGTCACAGAAACTGTACCTGTGAGAATTGACTGGTCTACCCTTAGAGTTGTAGATTTGATAGAAGTAATTCTTATATCAGCAGGAACCTTGTCTCCAACTACAAAGAAATGACAAGACAAAGTCAGAATTTTGCTGTTTCAGAGATTACTGACCATGTGTCCCTTACCTCCATCAGCCAGAAAAATGATTTTCCAATAACTGCACAGATAACTGAGATCACCAGCAGCTTATTGCTGCTTTTGTGACCTGCAATACTCCCATTTTCTGAGTATCCAATACACTTTGGCAATTTAGACTTGCCCCTACCTAACCTCCAAGAAAGAAGCTGTAAATCACTAGATTGTTTTTCTAACCACATGGCCACTTGAAAGCAAAGGGAAAACATTCTCAAGAGCAAGGTATCAATTTCAGAAGACATATTTATAAACAATCAAAACCCGTAGCTAAGGTGAATCAAGTTCCCTTTTCAGAACAACTGGTCCTGCAGAGCCTTTTAGTTGTTTTCTCTATGCCCAAAGTGAGTCCTCTGCTCTCCAAAGATCACATTAACCACATCTATTTATTTAGAAAACTAAAAGAAGTTGTATTTTCCTTTTCTTTGGCACCAATTGTGAGAATAACGTGCTTCTGCAAATATGCTCTTGTAATGTTATACTTTGAATTCTGCCAGATGTTTCAGAGTTGGAAGTTAACCTCAGATCACACAGTAGCTTTGTTTTCCAGTAATGCTGCTCTATTAAATAACCACAATCCATATCCCAGTTTCAATTTTCACGGATCTCTGTTGTGTTTATCTTGTCATGCACATTTCTATTTTGCAAAAGACAACATTGAAGAAAATAATAAAACAACCCATAAACAACAAAACATCCACTAACAAGTGCTTGAGACACAAAGGCAGCAGATGATAAAAGTTAACACCACCACACTCCTAAAAAAGGCAGAGTGATAAATCCAGTTGTCAGTTGAGCTCCAGCATCCCCAACATCTTAAAATTAATTCTTCTCCCTTCCTACTTCCTTTTACCCAGCTCTTCCTAGTTTTTAAGAAAAAAACTAAAGCTCTACCATTTTGTGCCTACTCCAAATAAATGGCTTCTTGCAAATTAACTTGCTAAAGCACATTAATGAGGCACATTTCTGATTCACATGGAGGGGTTCTACATTCTGCATGTCAATATTGATAATTAGCACATGATTGAACACTCCTAATGTAATTTAACACCACGAGCATTCAAGTGTCAGCTATATTATTATAAAATAATGCCAAGAAATAAAGAAGGGAGAATAACTAACTAAAGACAGCTGATCTTTTCAGTAGGTGGAATCTGTGTCCCTGCAGTGAAATTAAAATAAGCTGCAATTCCTGCAGGAACTGCTTATGCAATCAGCAGCAATAATGCACATTAAGAAATAATATCACGAAAACCTCCAGAGTGGTGTCACAGCCTTGGCTCATCCAACCCCTCACACCCTGGAGTGGAAAACTGTGGAAGAAAACCCTGAAGAAGAGAATGAAGTGCTACTTCAAACATTAGGAAAACTTGCACCATGTGACTTTCTGTAAATTCAGAGTAACTCCAACCACTAAAACCAGCAAAAGATTGTATAGTTTTGCCTGTAGAGTTACACAGGTGTCGTTGTGAGCATGTATATATAAAGGGACAAAAAACCAGCCACAAATGTGTCATTATACCATGTGAATACTAATTTAAGCCACAATGCCCTTGAGCAGCAAGAGAAAATAGCCTTAGACAAACGGTGACCTAGGCCAAAAAAGGCAAAACTATTCAATTGCTCTCCTGGTGTCCTGAGGAGGGTTATTTGCAGACACACAGTAGCAGCTGCTCTTCAGATATGGCTGGACAGGCCAAGCCTTCAGAGCAATGGGCTGAGAGGTCTGCCAACCTGCACAAACATCTTCAGAGTGCTGCAAAGAGCTGCAAAACTACAGCCAGCCCACATTCACCACGTCTGGCAACACTGGTGAAAATGCAGAACACAAAAAAGAAGCTGTTAAAAAAAATCTTAAAACTATCAAGCTACTGGGCAGAACATATGGCAAAGTTCACAAGTGATTTTCTAACCTACTTCTGATTTCTAACCTACTTCTGAACTGCTCCAAGTTGTTCAAACTCAATATTCACAAGAGTTAAAATACTTGGAGAGACCCCTCTAACAGGCTGTTGAGATTCAACATCATATTTCCACATCAACATCAGTATATGAAAACTACCCCTG
>VZUA01094706.1:8452-40016 GCA_013401035.1 Horornis vulcanius
TTCTTTTGAGAGAGAGAGAGAGAGAGAGAGCAAGGAGACTGAGTAGCGTGGGCTTTGCTTTTCCCCTCTTGAAGTGATTTTTGAGGTCCTGATTTGGGCTTGGCTCCACTTACTTACCCGATTAGTCAAGAGCACTCATGTGAAAACTTGGGGGCGTGTTCGCTACGGATTTAACTTAGGATCCCAGTTTTCCTGTTTTCAGATCCATTTGAAAAACACAGTACTGCGACAGCAATGGTGTGCTTTGTCCTTTTTTTGTTATTTTCTTTGAGTTCAATGGACTTCGCAACAATACGCTTCACTGTTGTGAGCACCTGTCAAACCCGTGACAGGCTTGCGTGCCCGTCCCACCTTTGCCATGAACAGCAGCTCTGAACAGCAGGCACTCTGTTTTGGGGCTGAATCTGGGGCTGGACTGGGCTGCCCTGGTTTTTGTCACTCAACACACTTTGATACCGCTCCCCAGGCTCGCATGTAGGTCCCGTCTGGCTAATAGCAGCCAACAGGGACTTCTGCAGAAATGTTTTTGCTTAAAATAGACTGGTGACTTCTTTTCACACAACTGGCAAGTCTAAAACCGGGATGAAAGAGGAGTTAAAATACTTGCTGATGCTGTGTTTATCAGGAGGACTTTGGTAACACCTTTGAGTCGTGCACTGTGAAGTGAAAGATGGTGTCCGTCTTGTACACGGTTCTGTATTTTCAGATTTGGGTCTGGTTTGGATGACCCTTCTCACTGAGGAGTGATGCTGCCATACAGAGAGGGTGTCCTCAGTAACAAATGGAAACAAGTGCCTTAGTTCAGCTCTCCTTACGTTACATTTTGCACCACGTTTCTCAAGTATTTATAATTTATTCAGCTTTTTTGCTACATATTTTTCTGTATTTGTATGTTGCTGGGAAAGGACTTTGTTGTGCACACAGCTGGACTTTACGGCGCTGGACACTTGATTTTATAGTCTTCACTCTTGCACTGCAAGCCTAGAGGTTGACTACTTCTGGTGTCCCAACTTTTGAAATTAAGCAAAAACTACCAATGCAAATGGGTTTGTAAGAATAAAAAAAAGTTTAAAAAAAAAGCCATAAAGCTCACCATTACACATATTTTCTTCTTTTTTTCTTTATTTTTTTTCTTTTTTTCTTTTTTTTTTTTTTTATATTTTGTGAAACGTAACAGGAAGCTTCACAGTTTTGCAACCTGGTTGTGTCCCCACCGTGTCGTGTGTGTGTCCTGACCAGGGATGATCCTGTCCGTGAGCAGTGTTGAGGGCTGTAGCTGAAAATGACTGTTGTCCTGCCAGAGCCATGAGGCAAATCACTTTCTCAGTGCCTGACAGCCCCTGTGACAGGCATCTTGAGCAGAGCTGTGGTGTGAGGAAGCTTTACTAGCATGGGTGGAAAGTAGATGGGTTTCAGTCAAGTTTTGCTCCGGCTCTTCTGCAGCTTTGATTCTTCTCAGGTTTTTTTGATACAGTATCTCAAAATATGGGTTATTTTTGGTTAATGAAGAATAGATAAGACATTGCCAGAACGCAGAAAATGCCCTGACATGGATGTATGGTCTTCAGTAAGACCATGGAATGTAATTTTTACCTTTTTTGAAACAGAGCATACTGTGAGATTTCTCAGGTCTTCATTTCCTCTGACTGTGTAAAACATCTTAAAGGCTATTATGATGAGAACATTAGAAAAAATGGCTTCTTTATATAATTCCCTGTACTTGAGAACATTTTCAGGCCTACAGCTAACCTGCCTTTTGAGATGGCTGTAACAGACCCAGAGCTAAAAGCAGGGAGTCTGTTGGGGGAAAGAGGCGAAGCAGAGGGAGCTTCGGACTAAGGGTCCCGCAGTTCTGCTCACATGCGCACTGCTGCTGAAACACAGCTTGTCCTCCCTCCTCCCAGAAAAGCCTCTCCCTACACCACAGTGAGAGAATACAGCCAGAGACAAGGAGGTGTTTAATTCCATCAGAAACCATTCTGCTGTTAGGCTCTATCAGTTGCTTTGACAAGGCTCAGAGGGAAAGCTCTCTGCAGGCAAACAGAAGTTCCTACTGTTGTCCTTCAAGTTACAGGTGACCTCTCGCCAAAAAAGTTTTAAGGGAAAGTAGTGAACTCTACTGCTTCCCTACACAAGTTTGTTTTAAGTCTATCATGCATTACAGGATTACAGGATGTTACATGGGATAGCCTGGTATGAATTAGCCTTTCTTCAGATTGCTGCATCAATGAAACAGTGTCCTCTTAAACTGATGTGTAGTGCGGTATCAAGACTGATCCTTCATTTAAGTACAATGTAATATTTGGGATTACTGGAGCCAATTCCTTATTCTGTGCTTTGTCTATTAGTTGCTTCAGAGAAGAAGGAAACATCACCAGAAAAAGGAGGGGAGGGATCCCTCCTTAGCAGAATTTAAAGGAGCAGCCATATTCTGATGGCTGTGTCTGGGCAGAGGTGGTACCATGAAGAATCCTGGCTAACTGTGCCTAGTGATAGAAGCCTGGAAACGTTCTCTGGTCCACTGTAAACATCGATGTCCAGAACATTTAACATTTCTGTGTGCTTTTCTGATGTGTGACCTGAAATTCGAAATGCAAGAAAGTGCTTGCTGAGGCTAGACAGTAAAATCATCTGAGTGCTTCAGAAAATCGGTGCAAATCTAAAATCCTTCCAGTTGTGTTAATTAAAGCACAACATTTCTGTGCTTTGATACCTAGTGAAGTGCTTTTATTTGTAATGAAGAATTACGTCTTGTGAAAGGAAGGAGAAAACCTCTAGATGGGAGACAGACATACTCACTTTTTGATAGTACATTTCTGTGCTCTTAAGATTTTACAGAAGCACAGATTTCCAAAGCAGAGCTCAAAGACAGCCTACTCACAGGTGTCTGTATGTTCATAGCTGAGGTTACTGAGGGCTATGGAAATACAAGGCTTTATCAAAGATTACACTGGGCAGCAGTAAAAATCCAACTGGACTGATATGCGTGTACCAAAGGCTTGCAAGCCCACATCAGCAAAACCCAGGGTTCCTGGTCATAGGTTGAGACACATGGCATAATTGCAACATTATTCTCAAAGGAATATAATCTAAATGAAGTAGTTTTAATTCCATTAAAAGCTGAAGGCCAGTAGAGTAAAATGTTAAGTGAAGCACTCTTTCTGTTTGGTTGCATTACTGTTAATGCATTTCATAAAGATTCAAAACATAACTTTTGGAGGATGTTCTCATAAACATGCTCCCTTCCCTAACCTAAATAAGAAATTTAAGATTTATTGCACTTTTGGAAAAACTCCAGCTCCAAAGATTTTTATTTTATGCAGATTTCTGTTCCCCCACTACGGATTAAGGACATAGGATAGGAATAGCTGCCAAATGATTTTATAGGTGTATATAAATGAAGAAAGTTTAATATAGTTGAAACTCTGTAGGGGTACCTGTGAAGGACATAAAACTTAAATCTTCCTTAAGCAGTTTTTTGCCATGTACACTTATTTTTAAATTCAGATTTAAATGATTCAGAAAACGGCTGTGAAGCTAAATTTACTTTGGTGTCCTGAAGATCTGAAAGCTTGCATGAAAACTACTTCTGTTTTATTTAAAATTGGAGCTTTCACTCAGTACTTGGAAAGTCTGGCTTCTACTCCCATTGGCTTCCCTGGGATTTGGATCCAGCCCAAGGTACTGCAGGAAGGTAAGGGAAATGATCTAGGTTTAATTGTCCATTCTGTTCAGAGTCTTGTGTTATGGGGTTAGGATAACATGGCACTGTGATGAATGTTCATCTGTCAAGAGTTCAAAATCTGCTGTCTGTGCATGGCAGTAATTAAATCACCTTAATTGTTTTTTCATGATTCTTTCTGAGAGAGGGAAAATTACTTGCCTTGGATTAGCATATTGCCAAAGACTGTTATAAATATTTATGGGGTGTACTCTTTCAATAGAAAGCCTGTACATTCTTCACAGGTCTCCATAGTTCTTTTTCTTGAACACAGAAGAGTAGTTACTTGAATGCACTAATTACCATCATTTCCCTCTCTTGCAACGCTTCAGTAGATACTGGTTTAACAGTAAAAAAGGTAAGTAGTTCAGAAAGAAGCATCTCTTGCAAAACGTATTTAATTACCTCTGTAAGCTGTGGAATGTTTTTGAAGGTGCGCGTGTTTGCGAAACAGGTTTGAGTTCCAAATTTTTTCCTTTTACACTTGTAGAAAATACATGGTTTTGGAAGAATTACTGCCTTCTCTGGTTTTTTTTTTTTCCTGCTTTCACATTAAGGCCTCATGCACTATTCTTATATTCTAAAATTGTGAAAAAAGAAAAAGTAGGAATGTAAACGTGCAGTTAAAGAGCTGCACAGCTTAGTCCTTTTTTTTCTGAAGGTCGTCAAGCAAAATATTCCCAAGAGTATGAAATAATTATGCCTGTGTTAAGAATGGTGGAACAAAGCGAACAGTATAGTCCTGACTTGAATAATGCCAGGATTTCACCGTAGATCATTATGGAAAACTCAGGAAAACAGTCAGTGCACAGCTCTTTCATGGCTCTGTTTACGCGTACGTATGGTCTGTGCTGGGTATCGGGAGAGATGCATTTATGTTGCATTACAGGAAGTAAAGTTTAGGGTCTGGTGCTTCTCCATAAAGTTATTCTGTCTACTGGTGTTAGAGGGTAAAAGTTTTGCTTTTAATGCCTGGAAACTTGATAGATTTTTTTTTAATAGAAATACCTTTTGAGAAAAGTGAGTTTTAATTTAAAATCCTCTTAGCCTATTTTTACACTGTATGTAGTATTCACATGCTTCTCACTTGGGTTGCTCTCCTCCTGAAAATCTGTACCTCTGATATATCTGGGTATTTTGAAGCCATGCTTTCAACTGTAGAAGAAATTCTTGAGAGGTTGTAACACACAGCAGAAATGCCTGTCCTTGGAATAGTTACTAATATTAATCAAATGGCTCTTTTTTTCCTTTCAGAGTACTCTTTCTAAGTTTATCCTGTAAAAGTAAGGACAAACTTCAGTATAGGCAAACACTCAAATTTTGGTTCGTACTGCTGAGGTCAATAGTTTGCTAAAATGTCAAGATCGGGAAAAAACCTTTTTAATATAATACAAAAGCAAACTTGTTTTGCTAAGGCATTGCAGCTTTAGTAAAGATATTTATTGAGCTCTGTTCTAAGGAAAAAATATATACTTTTTATAACAGTGGACATTGTACATAAGTCATGGGATCATTCCTTTGTGTTTTAACTATTCCCGTTGTTTACACTGCTTTGACAAAATCCAACAAAGCTTCTGACAGCGTGCCAAGAGAGATTTAATGAGTATTGCAACGTAAACGGAACTGGTGGAGCACAGAAGGTGCAGCTGTAAGAGCACAGCAGCTCCGAGGCTGGAGCACAGTGCCAGCTCTCCAGGCCGCTCTCTCCACTGGCGGTGGTGAGCACATCCCTAGCCAAGGGTAAGAACTGGGCAAGGGGACACCAACACAACACTGAAGTCATCCCAGCCTACAACTGGGCTCGACTTCCTAAGCCAGGTGTGGTTGGCAAGTATTTTCATTCCATAGCTTGTAGGATGTCAATGATAAAGCATTTGTCAAGCTAGGTTTTTATACAGAACTGGGCATGTTTTGGCAGAATACCTTAATATGGACATCAGGCAAAGGAAAAATACATTTGTAGGCATCTTTCAATCATGTACACCTGATAGGCACATAACTAATGCTAACTGACCATGCACTTACACATATGTTACAAGCAAAGGAAACATACAGGCCTGTCCAAAAGCATCTAAAATGCCGTTGGGTTTGAGGGGTAAGTGCTAATACCTTTGCTAGCTTTGCACTCCTGTTAACAAGCTAGATAGACAGTGTTACGCAGACTTTTGGACTGTAGCAGCAGAGGCATTCTTCCCTTGCTTCTAATAAGTAATGTATAAATACTGTGTAAGTACAGGATAAATACTGTATGATAAGCTGATCAGTAATTTCAAGTAAGAACTAATTTATCCTTTACTGAGAAGGTGAGCTGTCTTACTCTGCAGTATGGATTGGGGACAGAGGGAAATGACAGAACCCCATTACTTTTTCCCTCCCCTGCCTTGATGGTCCTCTCTGTAGACTGTACCTGAAGGTTACTACTGCTCCTCTGAAGGTAGAAATAAGTAAGGGAGAGACAATATGAGTAGTAACCTTGAGAAAGAAGGTTGGAGCAGATGGCATGAATTGGGACTGCAGTAGTGTTCTATCTACCACAAAAACTTAGCAACAGAGTTTTCAGGCATTACTGGAGAAGTGAACTCCCTCATACTTTGGAGGGGATTAATAAGACATTTCATGTTCCCAAGACTGCCTGCCTGTATGATAGCATGTACCATATACAGCTGTTGGAAACAGTGCTAAAGAACTTCACTGGAAAGGTATTCTGGAAGAACTGATTATGCATTGAAAGAGTTCCCTTATGTTTTCATAAATAAGGTGAAAACATCGATCTAAATAGTAAAAATGTTACCAATGGAGTTGTCCCTCTTTATAAATCAGTGCTAGGCTATTTATAAGTATGTTTATTTTGCTTCCTAGCTCCTGTTCTCAGATCTTGAAATGGCATGCAGTGCTTGTTCCAGTAATTAAGCTGTTTTAGACAAGGATTTTACATGTACTGTTTTAGCGACCAAGTTTCTTAGAGTATAAAACTGGCAGCCCTTCCAAGCCTGTGTCATCCAAGAGTGTAATGTGTTACTGCATTTCTGTGAGCTCACTGGAAGCTTAAAGAGCAATCAAACCCTTCTTCCCTTGCACTTTCACCATTAACTTAAGTGCACTTAATTATCCAGTTGTGAATGTGGAGATTTCAAATACAGAATCTAATGTATATTACCTATTAGAATAATTAAATTCCATTTTAATAAAATGTTCACTAAAAGCAATTTACATTGCAATACTTATACACCTAATAAGGGAAGAATTATTTCTGTATTTGCTTTTTATCTGAAATTGAGAAGGGGGCTACATTTGCAGTCTCAGGTACACACTATTTTATTCTATACACTCTATTGTCCATATGAAATCCATTACTATACATCTCAATATAACTGAACAAAATGGTAAAATACACTTTAAGGGGCAGTGAGGAATGGAAGTTTGTTCTAAATTAGACACTTTAATTAGACACTCTGCTTTAATAATGTTTTCACAGAGCACGAACAACACAGAAGAACATAAACAAAGATGAATTTTGTGAAGCAAGAAAAATAAGGGGTGGATTTCAAAGGCCACAGTGCCGTGGAACTAGTTTTGAGCTTCTGTTTCTCTACTTAAAAGCACCTCACAACAATTCACTGAAATAAAACTTTTTTTTTTTCCTGTATGCCAGCTTTGCACTGCTTAATTTTTCTGCAGATTTCTAACAGAAAACAAATTTAAGCACAGCAACTACTTGAGCAGAATCTGATCAAAAATTTTGCTTGCTTTTTTATTAATCTGTGGTCTTAAAAGTGTTGATCATTCTATGGATTTAAGAATAACCAATAAAATGCTATGCTGAGTGCTCCACTTTTTCTAGGCAAAACTTATTGCCATTTTATGACTTACAGCACTTGAGTTACTGTTCCAGTTAGGTTCTTTTTCTTCTGCCAAGATTCACGATGTTTGTGAAAAAGGAAAACCTTTCATAAAGTGATGTGGAGCTTTCTGCTAATAGCTGCATCTCAACAAATTAAAGGACTTGGTGGTGAAAAATCATTTGAAAGCTCCCAAGCCTCAGTAATTCAAGTCTTACATTCTGCTATTCTGATCAGTTAACTGTTAAAAGTGGGGCAAGACTGGTTATTTACTCCTGGAAACTAAAGAAAGAGCTAGTGAAATTTTTATGTCGCCTCCTGAAATATCAAGGGATGCTCTTAAAGGAAACCACACAATGCAGCCTATGATATTTGTAAGTATCAAAGTCCAGGAGATGAAAATTCTGACCATCTCTGGTTTTAATACTTTAAATAAAATATTTGCTTACTTATTTAATTCAGATGCCGGATATTTTTAAATGCAACAGGATCAATACACACTTAGTAACTGGGTGAGGGGTTTTAAATCTAACATGTTTTTTGTGGTCAGTGAGAGACAGGGTCAGCAGCAGAATAATGTATCTGGTTACAGGTAGTTTAATGAAGTTTTATTGTTGAAATAGGGCAGGAACTATTCCATCACATGGGACATACAAGCAAACAGATTCCAAGACTACCTTAAATACTATTATAAATCACAGCCATTTATCTTAGAACACGTGACCCATTAGAAAATAGTACTTTGGTTGCCAAAAACTGAGTCTCTCAGGCGTTTCTTCTGCTGAAGAGACAAGCTCAGACATGTGCAGTGAGGTTATGTTTCTGTATGTGGCACTGTAGGATGCTGAAGATGGTCCAGTGTTGCTTCAGGATCAGAGGCTTTTCTTGGCTATGTGTTTCCTGGACTCTCAATGACCAATTTTTCTGTGGAGTACAGCTGGCCAATAGTAACCTGAAATCAAACCAAAACATCAGTAAAAAATCCCAAGAACTGAATAGCCTAGATATTAAGCTTTTTCATAATTACATTTTTCTTTCTATAAACATTTCTCTTTGTAAATAATACACTTGTGTAGACCTTAAGAAAAATAACCAATACATAAAATACGTATGCACATATAAAATCTTGAAATAATGACATTAGGGAATACAGTTTCAAGTCTCAAAAAGTAACATTATAAGTTACTACAGAGAATAAGTGAGCAGGTTCTATGTTTAGAAAATGTAAAGACATAATGAAAAAAATGGATATAATCAGCAAATATTTCTTATGCTTTTTGGGTGGAGAGCCTAGATATAAATTGCATGGCATGATATTGTTTTCCAGTTACTTAGGAATCCTAATTTAATTTGCCTTACGAATGGTGAAGATAGTTCAACAGTTGCTAGTTCAGCAGCAGCATTTTACACACAGTCCTCTTGTTGACGAGATGGTATTCAGACCTCCTATACTTGTGCTTTCTAGTGCAATGAGGAAATGAAATATGACAAAAATGCAACATTGATGCTTTGACTCCTCTTGTTCTTCAGCACTTTCTAGTCTGCCCCATAACACTGGTAAACTGTGGCTGGATGAGCAGCTGGCAGTTGTCACACACAGCTCTTGGCGCAGCAGCTGAGATGAGAAAGGAAGAAGTTTCATGCAAGTAGGGTAATGAAAGCAGAAGACATTTATTTTTAGAAGTATGGATTTTGGATTCTACTTTTTAATATCTGTTATGCCTTTTCTTGCCTCTACTTTCTCCTTCAGGCTCGGGTACACAGTAGCTCTCTGTTCCTTTTCACAAGAAGAAAAGGTTCATACATTTAAGTGTTGAATTAGGACACAAAAGGCTAGATGCTGAATTACACTAAGCATGATATATTTAGTAGAATTTAATACTGTGAAAATTAAGCCTAACAGCAAGTCAGGCTCTCAAAGTAGTAAAAAATCAGGGAAAGAATGTTTTTGGCATGTTCCGTTTACCATTTTTTGTGGAGAAAAAAATCCTGGCTGCTCTTGAATAAAAATTTGTCATCTATGCTCACATTCACATAAAATGTGAATAATATTGCCTTTTAGGAAATGAACTATTTAATCTTGATAAACAGCCTTGTCTGAAACTTGTAACACATTGATTTTAATCTTGAAATATTTATTACAAGGGAGCATTTATGAAGCTGTTTGTAAAGGAACAGAAGTTTTCCTTGCCAGCAAATATTTCCTTCTTTTGGCACTCCGAGCTAAATTAGTAACAGCATATGAACAACTCTGATTATTTTTGAAGTTACTTATGAAATATGTTGCATACAGAATATTTAAAACAAAGGCCATACACAACTGTGGCATGTGTTACCAACAGAAATTTTAAGCTGTCAACAAGTGTTACTTGTCAAAGAGAACTTGCTGCTCTGGGTTATGTGGCAGGCTATACACTTTAGTAGCTGCCTTACCACAAACCATGCTGAAGTACTTAATTTTGTATACTGTGTTTGGAGCCCAAAGAATCTTTAATCCTTTCCCACACAGTAGAGCAAATTTAATGGGAGGCTCAGAGGGATTACAAAAATGCTGAAACCTGAATTGCATTTTTTTTTCTCCCTCAGCTGGGGAGATAGATGAGACTGAGTACGTGACTTCTCAGTCAATCATATTCAGCTGGGGCAGATGGCTTTGTAGGAGAAAGGTATGAGCTGCTGTTTGCTGTCCCTGTGCCAACAGGTGATGTTATCTACTGCTGCACCTCTTGACTCAAATGCAATAAAAGCACAGATTTATGTGTGAGCTGGTTCCTTAGCAAACCACAGGCATGCAGGCATTTCAGCAAGTGCAGAGCCACCAGTGCTGTGCTGTCAGCCTTTGCTGGGCTGCTGCAGCTTGCCTGCCCTGCTGCCTCCCTTTCAGAACCTCTGCCATGGCACTGTAAGCTGAACTCTGAAACCTAAGGATTTTTTAAAGCAATTAGCATTGAATTTTTAAAGTTATGATCAAGCCTTTCCCATGTGCCTTAGACAAAACAAACAGACCTTCCATTTATAGGCCCTGAAAAATTCCCATCTAGAAACATGCCCTGCCTCAGCAGAAGGATTGCACCAGTATTTACTCACTGACACTCATTAACCCTACGAACCACAACAGCCTTCTTACAGTGTCCTCACCACCCCCAGTCTAAAGAAAGCACTTCAGCAGCACACACTCACTGTGGACTATTCTCCCAAACTGAAGACTTAAGTGGCTACCTATTGTGCTCTTTTTTCATTGTGCACGTTTGTAGCTTGTACACTGCATTTACTCTTCTGGTAGGTGGCTGGAAGCCAGTGCATAGGTCAGTGTCAGGGGAGTTCCACTGACCACAGGAAACTTTTAGGGAAAAAGGCTCTATGATTTGCTGAGCAACTTGGTTACCCAAAAGTTTATTTACCTCTTTAGGTAACACATTGCAATTAAATTCCCCAGGAAAGAATGTGCAATAAAGAACCAATTTGTCATCAGGAGAAGACAATAAATAGATATATAAGAGTTGTTTCTCAGCTCCTTTTGAATTATTCGATGTTTAAATTATGCCTGCAAAACTGTGTACATTGGTTCTGACAGGTTCAGCCCTCAAAACCTGACAATTTGTCTTTGTTCAAAGATGTAGTACAGGTTTATATGGTCAGCTGTTTCTTGTGAACAAGAAGACTTGTTCTTGAAAACCTTACTATTGTCTTCTGTCTGAATCCAGGAGAAGGCTTAGGGCTTCAGAATGGGATTTATCAGCAGATGTGAGACAACAAATGGGGAAAAAGAAATCACTGAAGAGTAAGCACTAGTCCATCTCGTAACCCAACCATTCTCTGGTTATTAGGTATTTGTGTGGAAACATATGGAAATTAGTACTAGTCCTTTGCAATAGCTGGCAGGAATTAGCAACTTCATGGAATCTTTCATTGCTATTGGGGGAAAAAAAGCATGTAGGAAAGGTTTTCTCTATATAACAGAGCATCAGAGATGTCAGTGGGGAGATGCAGAATCATAGAGTTAAGAAGAATTACAGAAGCAAAAATCTGAATGTCCTGCAGACACTGAAAGAACATGATACTACCCTAAAAATTCAACAAGTCCAGTCAAATCAACAGCTCTGAACTCTGTCCTCTCCAAAGGTGTCTGGCTGCCAGTGTCTGACTCTCAGGGACACCTGTTCAGGTGGCTTCCATGCCAAGCCATGTGACAGATGCAATTGCAGTGGGACGGTGCTGGCCTGGGAAGCAGCCTGGATCCTAGGGGCTGCCTTCCCATCTTGACACAGCTGGTGGAGTAGATCCTGCAGGCACATTGCTACTACTTGCAAAATACTAGTAGATTATCACCTTCAGTTTCTGAAGGTATGTGACATGTCTTGTGTATTTTATCCACATGAAGATTTAACTTCACAGCTCAGAGTTGAGGTAGAAGTGACTGCTCATATTTCTGCAGGGCTGAAAATAAGGTGACTGGGTTTTAAATTTTTTTTCTAATTGCCTCACTCAGAATGCATAGTTCTGCTCTGAAAAGTATGATAGTGTCTTTCCTTGACAGTTCTGTATAAATGTCTGTCTACTTCAATAATCACCACATTTTTCCTTCCTTCTTTCCTTTCCTTCCTTCTTGTGCTCTGCAGCACAAAGGCGGCCAGACATCTCTTGTTCCCATGTACTGAGGTTCTCACAAATCCTGCTGAGCCCTGATGAAAATATTTTTTCTCACTGTCACTGAATTACTTGCCCTTATCATCCTGCCAAACTTGCCAATCTCCAAACAACTAGCTACCTACTTGTGTAAGGTCACTGATAAATTTCAGGGTGACAGCCCTAAAATAACTCAGGTAAGTAGCTAGGCAGCAGCCTTTCTGCCCTCAAAAGCAAACTAACATTTGTTTGGTTTTTTTGTGCCACTCTTTATATTTTGATGGCAGACAAAAGCAGGAGAGGCCTAACAGGAGAAGGTGCAACACTTTCACCTTATGTAGAATCAACTTACTGGACAATGCAAGGTCTAAACACATCAAAGCATAGTAATATAAAAACCCTGCAAGACATCTATTTCTTTAGGTGTCAGTTTTAAAAAAATTGATCTGCCAAGAGGGTCATCACTGGAGAAGTAACAATGGTTTCCTGTTTTTCTTGAAGAAATGCTGCTCATAACTAGAGCTGATGTACAACAGATAGATTTACATATTAAACACATTTACATATCTAATATATATAGGTCGTTATATACACATGCATAAATATATGAAAATTACCAATCTCTAGATAAAACATAACCATCTTCTCTCTTTTGTTACAAATCTGCAGGCAAGAAATGGTTACCTTATTACAGTCAGGGATCACATATAAACATACACATTTTCGTGGTTGTTATGGAGAAACAGAAAAAAGTCCTGTATATTAATATATNTCCTGTTGCACCTACACTGCTGAATCTTAACTAGGAGGAAAAATTCCTGATTTTTCTACAGTCATATTGCATTTATGGCTGCTAATCTGGGCCTCTACATGAAGAAGTTCCACATTCATGTTTTTTGGCATGGTGATTATAAAATGCATTTTTACGTGAATGCTGAGAAGAACAGAAATGCATGAGAATAAAGGTTATTTTAAGAGCTGGCAACAGTCTTATAAGTTGTTTCCCTAGAGTCTTTCTTATTAGATGATGCCAATTAATTTGCAATCCTATTGCATATTTAAGTGAAGTGGTTATTGTTCTTACGAAGCACCTTTTCTTCCCCATGCCCAAAATTGGATATGCTATATACAGCACACTTTATAATAATTTTTTCATATTTACTAAGGTCAGTTTAATGTTTTTTGTTTGTTTTTAAATGAATATGGACAGCCATTTTTGAAATGATCTTTTACTGCAATAATAAACACACCACTGTGGTACACAGTAATTAATACAACTCAAATGGAACCAAAACCTCATCAATAACTTTAGTTCCTTGCCAAATCTTTGTGTTGGTATTAAATGCTGCAGCAGCAGCCTTATTTATTTTTTTACCCAGGAAAGAATGTTGAAAAACTGCATTTGGCTTCTTAAACACATAGGTTATTCCAGTTCTTCAGAGCTGGAATAAATGTGGAAAAAATTGTTTTGGAGACATTTCCCTTATTTTAATTGATTCCATTTGACTACACAGAATGGGAAAGGAAGTGAAGGAAAGCACAGAGCTGAGAAGTTAGAACTATTGTGTATTTTACTTCTGTAAGCGTGTGCTTTGCAAATGCTGTTTTGTTTCTTTGTGCCATAACATATCCTACAACCACTGCTACATGAAGCTTTTGAAAAGGCAGGAAATATTAATTTATTGCTACCATTTGTCTGGCTTTCACAAAGGTGTGAAGTAAAGTAAGACAGCTAATAGGTGAGAATGTATCTGAAAGTTACTTCTCTTAATAATGATAAATTATGTAATTTTGTTAGAACCATGTGCACTTTATCTTGAACACCTTCATTTGGCCTATCAGAAGCAGGGTGATGTATTTACTTAACACTCTCATTAATTTATTCTGTGGGCCTCCCTGAAGAGATACTCTTCAGTGAAAAGTGCAGAGAATCTTACCTATTCCAGCAACGATTTACATAAAATACTGTAAGCACGGATATTCATGTGTATCTTGTATATGGCGATCTATGGCAATAACAAGGGATTCTTCTTTTTAAACACGCACTATTTCTCAGTTAAAAGAGCCCCTTTTTCTTAAAATTACACAAATATGCTACTGTCCTTAGAGACAACATGGGCATGGCAAACATGGCCTTTGCTCCAAATAGATACACTTGATGTAGCTTGAAGTAACAAGGGCCCTCATCAGAGAAAGCAAAATGCGAATCTTTCAAGACCCTTACAGCCTGGGTTGTTCTGTGATTCTATGAAAGCCAAGTGGACCAGATTATGTGGTCCTTCAGTAAAGTCACAGTTTAATTTCTCTCATTTCCTGCAAGCCACTCAGCCTGCAGATAAAAAAGAGCGTGACAAAAAAAAGCCATCCCAAAAGCACGCAGGGCCCAAAAGCAGATGGCTGCACAGGGGAAGAAGCAAGCCTCTGCTATTGCAAAGGTTACCTTACAAGGATGTCAAGAGAGTGGGCCACAGGAAAGCAAGCAGTGACTGATTTGGGGCTTAAACAGCCAGGTGAAGGTTTGATACAACACACACGCAAGGAAGAAGCAGGTCTACAGATTAATGCTCTGAGTGTGATCTTTTCATGCTCTCAGCATCCTGGCAATCTCCAGGCTCCCACCTCTCCTCCCTCCCTATTTACCTGCTAATGATATTTCAGCATCTTGCTTTTTCTCTTGCATTTGCATAGAAAGCCTCGACCTTCACAGAGCAGATCAAACTCTTCAAAAAGCCAAACACAGAAGAAGCAGATCTACAGAGACAATTCCATGTGGGTAAAGGGGTAAAACTCAATATAGCCTGATCTTCTCTCAATATAGCATGAAGAAGAGAAAAATCACTCACTTAAGATGCTGAGTGTGGCAAGGAAAGGAATATAGAACATTAATTAGTAATTGAAAATATAGAGAAAAAGATGTGGATAAATTGTGCTGAGTGAGGTATAACAGGTAGTCTAGTAATGCTGAGACATTTGGTATGTAAATACCCAGACCATTCAGAGAGGACCCTATGTTTTGCAGCAACTACATAAGCAGAATTCATCAATGCCAATGTGAGTGCCTGCCTTACTTTTGTCAGTAGTATAATACAACAGCCACTGTCACAAAACACACATTCTGCACTAGGTCCACGAAAGTACTGTAATGTTTGTGTACTGCAGATACACTAACTCCACAATACATACAAAAACTAAATTGTCATTATTAAAGGAAAATACTGTACTCTTCAGTGTTTCCTTGGATCATTACTTTTAAGAGACTTTTGGAATGGAACAGTGAAGAAAATGTAGTCATTATCGATATTAAATGTGCTTACTAAGTAGTGTGATCAAGTAATTCTGTAGCCCTAATAAACTTTCATACTGTGAACTACTGTGGTACTAAAATGAGCTGCCACAACATTATGACAACAATCATAATTTAAAGACCACCTGTTAAAACATTTGTAGTTAAAGTCAGGTGCCAGAAATGCAATGTACTGAAATAATCATCTTTAGTCTTATTTCTCATGTAAACTGGGGAACTTGGCTGCTGGGGAGAGCTGCTAAACAATTACACAAAGATGTATATGGCATGTTTGTAGATTAACATCTTTCAGAAAATGACTTATCCACCTACACCTCCCTGCCTTTTTTTTTTAATAACACCCATCACCTTCTACATTTATTCTCCCTTCCAGTTCCTTAAAGTACCTGACTTTGTCTCAAACTCAGAGAAAGTTCCAGAGCAGCAAATGGTACATAGACTTTCTCTGTTTTTAACTGAGATTTGCTTGTCTAAGTGATGATTGTTTAAAGCTTTGAAAAGCTTTGTCTTCACCAGAATTTTTAAGCGAACAGTACATAAAGTAAGTGCAAGGGGAAAAGTACATAAAGTGTGTTCCTTGGGAAATGCTGAACTTCAGGAGCTAAGACATTTTAGGACAGCAGCTTCCAAGATACCAAGGACTGAAAAGCAGGATTGGCTGGATGTACTTCTGGGAAGATGCATACAAAAAACATGCCAGAGAATATGTTGTAGCTCACACAGATCAAAAGCAGCTTAGAATTGAGCAAGCCCAGAGTGGTGGAAACAGCTAAAGCCACTGATTCCTAAGTGAAGAATTTACTATGGCACACGGCAATGCTGATGGCTCCAGAAGATGCATTTGGTTTGGCAGCATGGAAAACCTTGGTCACCCCTACTTTTGAAAGCCAGCAGCTGTTCTGATCCCAGCTGGGCCCACGCTCACGTCCATTCAGAGTTCATCCCTGTAGTATCTTACACAGCACTGTAGTCCCCTGTGCACATTTGCTCACTTCCACTTTGATTTTTCCAAATAAGAATCTTTCTCAGTATCTGCAGCACCAAAGTGTGAGGCTGCACAAACACCTGCAGTAATAACTTCATGAGACAAATGGATAACAAGTACACAACATGTATTATGCTTGGGGACTCTCCTGTGGGAGCTGCCTCTCTCTGCAGCATCCTGCCCAGTATTTTATAGAAAGTATATATAGGTAGCAGAAGTACAGAGATGTATAATTACTCTCACAGCTCAGATCTTCGATTACTAGCTTAAACCAAAGGATTATCTGCAGCTATCAGGAAAACTGCATCAAATAAAACAGGTTGGCAATCACCTATTACAGAAACATGCATCGAATGTTTTTCCTTTCAAGTGTAACACACTGTATACATTTGGTAAAAGAATATCATACTAACTAAATAAACTTGTATTTGTTTTCTTTATTTATTCTGATCTTATCCAAACCACCAAACATAAAGGGGAAAAGTTCAGGTGACTCAGAAGTGTAATATTCTTTAACCTAGCAATTTAAATTTTCCATTTTGTTAATGTCCTTTGAGCCAGAAGAATGTTTAAAAAATGTCTTTCAATCTGCTACTGAAGCTGTGTTTGGGGACGTGAAAGACATAGTGACCTGCTGAATTTTGGATTTGAATGGATGTTAGTCATAGTTTAATTATTTGGTGGTGATGTGTCTCCTTCAAGACTCCAAACTCTCCTTGCCAAATTCCTTGTGCTGGTTACAGGTTGGCAGCAGGTGCATTGCATTTTGTAAAACTGACAGGTACTTTATTAGTGATTTAAAATAACAAGACCTTTCATGTTTCAGGAAAAAAAAAAAAGTCAATTCTGTACCATACACAATTTTCCAAGACATAAGAGACAGAGAAAATTCATTTTCCCCTGTCCTCCAAGAAGGCTATAACCAAGATTAAACTTAATTTTACATGAGGAACAATTTACTTTAAGGTTCCAATATGTTTCTTCCTCTGCACTGATGTTACCTTACATACACCTCAGATGTGATTACAGGCTGGGCTTTTCTCTGTGCCCATTCAAATGACAAGATTAAATTTGAAAGAGAAGAAGTAACAAATTGAATTTATCTTTAGAAAATATAGCTGTATTTACAAAGATAAATTTTGTATTGGATGTTTTTGATTCAATCTGCATCTTCACCCAGAAAGGAGCACACCCCATTGAGGCAAATACTTAGATCTTACATGTCATGTCCCTACTGCAGTGTTTAGGAGATCTGTAAGTGTATCAGGAAAGTGTAAGTGTATCTGTAAGTGTATCAGGACAGGAATAAGTTTTTATTTTTCTTCATTAAAAAGACATCTTTTTTTGGCAAAATTCTTACAGATTACTGAACGACATTCACCTGTTCCTGACAAAATTATAAAGATAATTTCCTTCTTTATCTTACTTTCTGTGATGGAGGATATCCAAAGATTTCTTTTTTCTTGCTCAGCCATCATTCTTGGTTTACTATCTCCAAATCTCCAAGCTTCAAAGAGCATTTTTCTTTTCCTCCCCTCTTTTGGAAGAGTTCCAGTGAAAGCCATACAAAAAACCTCACTGCCTGGACTATCTACATTCTTTAAAAACCAGAGTAGGAAGCCAATAAGAAGAAAAGACATTAATTTTTTAGGAGTGAGGATGGACTTGTTGAATTTCAGTCAATGTTTGGCCCTGTGAGTTCTCACTTGCCATCCACTGCGCCAGGGTCACCTTGAAATCACTTCTGAGGTCCAGCTCACTCTCCAAACCAACACCCCAGTCAAAAAACATGACTTTGATCTACTTGATTAAGCAACCTCTGCGGAGCCATAACCACAAACCCAGCGAACCACTCTGTTCCTCTTGAAGTCACTCCAGGTGAGGGCAGGTAGGCTTCTGACTTCCTACAGCCTCCCCCTGGGGCAGGAATTGCTGCCTGTGCCTCTCAGTGCCAAGGCAAACACCCCCTGCAGCAGCACACCAAGCTGAAGCCAAGCCCTCGTGCTCCGGCCTGCCCAAGTTGAGGCGGGTGTCCTGCCATCACACTGCTCTTCAGGGGGACAGCTCACACTCAGCCAGTCCCACACACAAATGGGTTAACTTCCCAGTGCTCCTCCACCCTTTTGGTGCTCTTTACAAACAGCAAGGAGAATTAAGAAAAGGAGAAAATAATTATTTGCAAACCATGCAGCTTTTAGGCAGGAGATATCTGAGTTTGTGTGGCTATAGGGTATAGCTTACATTAACTTGTTTAATTGAACTAAACTAAAGCAGCATTTTTTCTTTTTATTTTTGGCAAAGATAAATTACTGGATTTAGCACAGCTGGTAAGAGCTAATTCTGTACAAAGAATTCTTTTCAGTAGTGTGGGTGGCAAAACACTTTCAGCAACTGGCCTAATTAGTTCTTCCTTCATTGCAATAGCACAGGACAGTTCAAAGACAAAAAAAAAAAGAGATATTTTAATGGAAGATGTGGTATAAAATCACCCTGTTTGCTCTTCTGGTTTTGCCAGTCCTCCCTTATTTAATGTCACACTAAGCAGAGGCTTGCCCTAGTATTTTGCAGCACAGATAACAATTAGGAGTAGGAGGTTAGCACTTACTCCAAACACAGGCAGGGAGCAACGTCTGTTCCTCTGCAGACGTCAGAGCAGAGCATTCCTTACCCAAAACACCCCGGCCAAACCCAAGCAGCAGAGCGATGGATGCACCACTGAGGGCTTTCCCCTCGTCAGAGCTCCCATTCGGCATCCGGGTGCCTCGTTTAGCACAGACTGGGAAGCCCGGGCTGCACACGAGTTGCACTCCCCAGCGCACCCTCTCTGACACGGATCATTTATGTGACAAAAGACAAGGCGGGTGCCAAGCGGGATCAGTTCAGCTTCACTGCTCCCGACGTCAGCCCAGCAGCTGCAGGGCAATAACCCACCGCCCCAAACAAGCACTGACTTGAGCACACAGACACCTTCCTTTCCATACGAGCTGCCCAAAAGCACTCGGGCTCTTCCTCCAGCACACACACACTGACGTGCAAACGCTCTGCAGTTGTCAGCAAGATACAGCTCCTACCAGATAAAAACTGGGCTTGGCAAGATCCACTTGACCTTCTGAATGTCAGTGAGATAAAGAGGAAAAGGCCAGGAAGGGCACAGATGTTTGAATTTGCCTTCATTATAGGCCATCTAGGAAACCGCTGGAATTTTTTTCTTGCTCTGTTGTTTTGAATAATGATTCTGGAGCTGTGCTTGAGTGAGTTATGAATCTATTAAAAAAGCAATTCAAATTGTTACAAGCTATTACCAATGTTTCTTTTTCTCCTAACTAGCTGAATATAGGCAGGATTATGAAAAAGGTCTGTTAGGAAAAACTGAATGTGAAGGGGAAAAAAACAAATTTAAAGTGAAGAGTAATTTATGAAGACAAAGAATATGACCAACTAACAAGGAAACTCTCCACATAGCTTGAAGAAAAACCCAGCAATGAAACTAAAAAATAACAGTGTTTACCTGTACCTACAGTTCCTTTTTTAAAATTATTTTTATATTTGCCCATTTGTTTCTGTTGGCAGCAAATGGAATACAGAGGGCTACTCCTATAAGTAATACTAGTCAGTCTGATGAAAAACAAGAATTAATAAAACTTCTTAGAATTGCCCACTGCTCATTTACTTCTAATACACACTTCTCTGTAACAGTTGTTAGAAAGTCTATGGAATTTTTGGTCAATGGAATGCTGTTGATGAATCTTGGAAAGGATATTTAAAGACGTGTTGGGGGGAAGGCAGAGACAGGACGCAATTACGGGGAATAGACTCAATCTAGGAATTTTTTAGTAAGGAATCCTGTCTGAAATAATTTCTAATACAACACTTTCCTCCTTCTGTGGCTTGACAGATTAAGTATTATTTAATTTTATTTCCATTTTTTCTGTGCAAAAACATTGGAATAAAAAGAGAAACTGACTGACTATAAACAGAAAACAGTGAAGCTACTAAACACAAGCTATTATGTAAAGCAGAGATATGTCCTTTATCTTTCAGTATTAATCATCTCAGAGTTTTAACAAAAAGAGAGCAAGACTAACAGGTAAGAGATTAAAAATGATTCTGTAATGTATATAATGTATTATGTCCTTTAAGAAACATATGCATCCAAAAACTATTTTGCTCATTCTATCCCAGCTTGTTTATTTTGCTATTCAAAAATACTGTGTAAAAAAACTTACATATAAGCCTGTGTACAAAAGAAACTCTCCTCTGGGAAAAACCACAGAAAAGCGAGCCAGTAGATGGCATTGTGGCACTTCAAAAGAAATTCCAGAAAATTCCACATAAAAAACATGCAAGCCTAAGTGCTGTGTTTAACCACTTACTGCTTAACCAATGCAGTGTTTTACTCCTGCTCGCTGCTCCACATGCACAACTGGATAAACAAAACCCCATGATGTAACTCCACTGTCACACTAGCCCTGAAACAAACCTCGTCTGCTCTGGTTCCCAAATCCAATTAGCTCCATATGCCAGATTTACAATCCCAGTCTTGAAAAGATGTTCCTTATTTGATGATTAATGTCCCACGAGCCATGGCCATCATGGATATACCAGAATAGATGTGATTAATGGAAAAATATTTACTAAAACAGCATCATATACAAGATCTTACAATCAATGCAGACAATACTATTTCCTACCATACAGCAACTTCTGTGGGTTAGATACCCCTTAAAAGTAAATATCTTAAGTATTTTCTGGATATTTCCACTTTGTTTCAATTAAGCTGCTGATACGCCCTCACAGCTAGAGATCAGAAGACTGTAGCAACCCACCAGTTTCTCGTGCAACACAGTTCTCTATTGCTCAAACCACACAAATTTGAAATAATTTTGCAGAACTCAACATACAGAAGACCTTGGGAGTTTAAGAATTATATTCCATATACAGGCAAACTTATTTAAACTGAAGCTAGACTTGCAATTATCAATACTTTATCTGCAAGCTACTTTATAGATAAACCTACTTTACCTTGATCATATCTGAACAGGGGGTTGGAGCAGAGATTTCTGGAGGTCCAGTCCCAGGTATTGTGTGAGGCTTATGTATCAATGCCCCTCATGACATTGGTCTTTATGAAAAGGTCTAGTTTCACTATGCTATTCATTTTCTCAGGAAGTTCTAAAAATCCTCAGATCAGAAGGAAAAACTTTCAGGATGGTGTAAATCAATCTGACTATCTTAAGGACCCTAATTAAATTCAATTGCATACTCTAAGCACCCAGTTGTATACAGTCCTTTTATTTTCTGTGCCCCTTCTAGAGTAAACTAAAGCAGTTTAGTTTTCCTGATGCAAAAAATTCAACTTCAGGTCTCCACTGTCTCTTAGTGTAATACTTGGATTAAGAAACAAAGAAGCTACTTCATCCACAAGTTAAGAGATCAAATATTTATGCAAATTAAATATCTACAAAAAAAAAAATCATCCTCACTTGAACAATGCTAGGTTTTATATGTGAAAATTCCCTTTTCTGATTATAAATAGGTTTTAAAACCACAGAAGGATACAAGAAAAATGTTTCTTTCATCCCCTATGAAGATACAAGCATTATTGTGAATGTTTAAGTATTAAAAATGTACATCTCCTTTTTGGAATAGAGGTGATCAGATTGGGCTGAAGCATCCAGGAGAAGAGGCAAAGCAGTTCCCTCCTCTTATTGTCACTTCTTTCAACGTCATCCCATCCTTAGAGGTAGATGACAAGTGTCACAAACCCAAAAGCATTTCAAAGAGAATAGAATGGTGTAGGGGGCAGAACATAAGCCCTGATAACTGGATCAATTTAAGGATCCACCTTTTCCAGTATTTTGTGCCCACCATAGTCACAAGCAGTTCTTGAGGGAAAGGGAGCATGAATATGACACACATGCATATATCCTTCTGCTGAAGTGTCACCTCTGCTTCCAGTGACAACACTTTTTTGGCAACTTCATGGCCATGTAACCATAACACCATTTTAACAGATGTGATTAATTCGTCTAATCCCCATTTGCACTCATCCACCTGCTGGCCTCCCCAGAATGCTGGGGCATGTGGCAATGAGTTCTACCATGTAAATGTGTATTTGGCACTTCTTTTGAACTCTCAAGTTTCGTGGTTGATCATTTTGCTTTGAACTTGTAAAATGTTCAAAAGAGTAAAGAAAATGTTACTCTACTTCTATTTTCCTCAGAAATGTTTTTCTTCTATTGGAGTTTTCAAGTGGTATATTCCTGATACCCAGGTACCAGGAAGGAAGGTGTGATGGTTTTAGTTGCAATTTTATATATGACTAGGAGAACTCAGAAAGCAAAACGGGCTTACCTTAAAATTACAAAAGATAGTTTATTCACACAAATTAAGAAGAAAGTAAGAAAAGAAAGAAAACAAATCAACAAATGAAACCTTTGAAGACATCCTTCTCTCCCCCTGCAAGTATTCACTTTTCTACACATAACATAAAAAGACAAAACCTGTAATTTCAGTCAGTTTTACCATTTAAAAATAATCTTTAATCAGTTCTTTTAGGAAAGGAGTCTCTCTGAGTCTCATGGAGATACAGTTACACGAGGAACAGTCCTCTGGTGGCTTCCATGACACACATCTGCAGTAGCCACAAAGGTGGCTCTGCAAACTAAAATCCTATGCATTAGTGGCTTTCCCAACACTGCACATGGGTCATACTCTGCTTATTAGGGGTACTATTTAAGAATGCCTCCTCTAGTATAAAACAAAGATTCTCTTCTGCTGTTTCCAAAACCATCTTCATCTCAAAACTAAAAATCTCCTTTTTCTTTAGGAGCAAAAAAACTTCAAGTCACTTGTACTAGCACTTCACATCCCCACTAAACAGCATCTATATGTTAAGGGAAAAAAAATAGTCCATTCTCCATATTACTAGAAAATATCCAGCCACATTAGGCCACTCCTGAGCGGCCCATGCCGTGAGACCGAGGGTGGAAAGAAGGCATCCGGCAGCCTCCACAACGCGTGGCTTTGGAAGTTTTGCAGCTCCTGCCGGCAGAGCCCACGTGTTCCCCGCAGGCCTCTTTAACTCTTTCCTGCCAGCAGATGGAACCTCCAGAGCCCTGGCCTTTCCCGGAGTGACGACAAGACAAAGGGATTGAACCATAGAGAGACTGAGCCTGAAACTATGTCAGTGAAGAGAGAGTGAAAAGACTCTTTGGGGCGAAGGATAAGGAGTGGCCTAATGTGGCTGGATATTTTCTAGTAATATGGAGAATGGACTATTTTTTTTCCCTTAACATATAGATGCTGCCTCAGTGGCGGCGTTACCCGGTCCCCCACCAGGAGACAAAGAGGCGGATCCAACACATCCTGAGCTTTATATAGCTCAAAAAAATCGCATCCTCTTTTCTCAGTGGTCAATCTAGATGCCAATATTCAAGAACTGGCCCCTGATAGGTCTGTCCTTTTTTAAAGGAATCCAAAAGGTCCTTACAGGGCAGTATTCTATATTTTCTTCAACTAAACACCAAACTGTGTTAACCCATAACAGAGGGTAACCCAGAAAAAGTACTCCACCAGCTCACATCCACGTGGTCAGGAGCAGATGAAACAGGACAATAGCAGACACCATTTCTGAACAGACTGGAAGAGCACCATGACCCACTGCAATCCGAAAATTCCACAATAGAAGTAGAAAAAGGTGACCTGACTGACTGCTCTTACTATTGTTAAGGCAAAGTCATTCAGAGTGCCCAGCTGTGTTCACTGACCACACACTGGGTCACAAAGTCCAATGCATTGGTGCGGACCCTTGGAGTAAATACAGCGTGACCTTGTGTGGTGACATCCAGAGTGTGGTGGCTCACAGGCAAAGAAAAGCATCCTTTACCATCTTATTTATGATGTATGTTTGGTCTTGTATCCTGTGAGGATTGGTGGTGGGGACTGACACAGAACCAGCAAGAAGATGATACGGGGTCATCCCATAGTTTTGCCTCCTGGAAAACCTACCTTCAACTTAAAATTGCTACAGGCCTCTCTTGCCTGCATTGAACTATGATTTGCAGGGGACACCACTCACATGTCAGAGAGAAAAACAATTTGGTCATTTTCTTGTGTTCATCAGCTACCCTCTGCTATCAGGAGAATCCTTGATGAGGAAAGCAGTCTGACCAAGGACAGACACTTTCTGTGGAAAGATCTCCTTGTAGCTGAATCCGCAGAATCTGATTTCCTTCCAAACCCCCATTTGAACTTTTTGTCTTTTGACATACTCATAAATATTGGTTCTTCTCATGCAGCCAGTGCTTCAACAGAATCAGAGCTGGAGCATATATGCAAAAGGATTCATACTCTCATCATGCCAGGTGGTATTTTCTCAACCCATTCAGTGGCTCCTGATGCTGTGCTCAGCCACGTCTAAACAAATCATGCTGTATCTGTTTGTTTTAGAGAATGACAAATACAGCTAATCCCAAGGACAAGAGATTATTTGAAGATGACTATTGTTTCAAATGTCCATGTTATAAACAAGTGGTACAAATCTTGAAACTTTAAAATGGGTTTGGTGCTGATTCACCAGAGCAGAAGCCACTGTTTAACACAGCATGAGTCAATGGGAATTTTCTCACATACTAAAGAAGTGGTGACAACTGTGGTTGTGTCACAGGCTTTCATTACTCTTCCGGGCCAAAATTACAGTCAGAAAAAACCTCAACCAAGCCTGCTCTTAACTTGCATAAGGAAGATCTGTGCTAGACCTCCCGCTAACGTAGTCTCTGAAGTGTTCCACTGATTGTAGGATAGGTAACTATTTTTGAAAGAGCAACTTTCTAAACCATGCACACATGTACAACAGCCATGGAGCATCTGGACCAGGCAGGGAGCTCAGGCTTACCATTCCCTCAGGCTGGAGGCATCCCAATTACAACATCTGTCCAGAAGGAGAAACAGATGGCCAACTTCACCACACTTTTCTGCCTGCCTGACCTGATGTCCTCTACACCAGACACTTGGGCAGATAAATAATAATAAATAAAATTAATAAGGCTAATTAAACCCCCTGGGTAAATTAAAGAGTTAATTATGTGACAGTACTTCTCAGTCCTAAATATTGGGCTAAATCACTGGGAATCTCTATGCACTCACTAAAAAAAAAGCAGACTGACAGAAAAAGTATTATCCTCAAGATACTACATTTGCTAATTTGCTGTACAATTGCAGGGTTAATTAACAACGTCTTGCCATTTCTGAAAGCAGTTTGACAGATTTTTCCAGGCACCCCAACACTGCCTACAGCAAATCTATGTGCGGTACAATAATATCTACTGCTCACAAGTAAAAGAAAAAGCTCTCAACTCAGCAAAAATTGTATTTCTTAAAAAAAAATNTTTCTGTACAAATCAGCATTTACAGACTAGTATTTCTCACTTTGTTTCAAGCCCACAATCCAATCAATAATTATATTAGAATAGCAGCAAGAAAAAAAATACAAAGTAGATGTAGCCAATTAGAAATTTCCTTAAGCTGCAAGCATGCAAATCAAATTGAACTACTAAATTAAAATTTTTAATCTTGATTTTTGAGCATTCTTCCCTCCATAAACTCAGTCTTTAACTGCACTGTTGGTTATTTCCTGCCTTTCTTCTAAATTCTTCTAAATGACATTTAAATTATTTTTCTAAACCTGGTAGGATTTTATGGTTATATTGTCTACATTTGTGCTGGTAGTAACTTCTGAAGCTGCCACCTCACTTCTACAGCAATATATGTTCTCACATGTTCCTATGGACACCTGGCAACTACCTACAAAAGAACACCCAAATTAATGGCTTCTCTCTGGAAGAAAGGCTACGGCTTGAGCACAAACCTTTCTGTTTACTCACCAGAGAATCAATTCAGGAGAGGTGAGTTGAAAATGTTTCAACAACAGGGTAAGCTTACACAAGATCTTTTAAGTGATGAGGTAACCATAATCATCAAGCCATGGGGCCCAGCAATGTAGAATCGTCAATTTCCTAAATTCACATATCCACAGACCATTATTTTAAAGTTGAGACAGGACAGAGCAGCAAGCTACCACGAAATAAGGGAAGGGATATTCAGAGTTGTTGCCAACTCCCTGGTGTTCCTCACCCTTGCACTGGCTACAGACCTCACCACCCACCATTCTTTACTGGACCTCACTTCCAGTCCCAGTTTAAACCACCTTTTAAGGAACACAGGGCAAAAGTTACTCAACCTGATGGCTGCAAACTGAGGTCACTTCTTGCCTGCACAGTCACCCTGTAGCTTATCCCAGTGGGTGACAAAATACCTGCCCATGTCTCTCTAGATGCAAACCCTCTAGCACCTGGCACAGGACCTTGTATCTCACTGTGTTACTTTATCCCAGTTGATGTTAAGGGACACAAATTCAATTTCTTTCAGTCACAGAAGGAAATGTTGAATTGTTAAAGGATATTGTAACAGACAGACTAAAACTTGCCCTAATTACTACACCTGCTTGAGTCAATATGCAAGCGTTGCAAAGCTTCCCATGCAAACTGAAGAAGTTAATCTTAGAAATAAGAATGATAAATGCTGCGCTTTCATAAAAAAAAGCTTTTCCTTTGAACTTCTAATTAGGCAACAAAAATGTATTAAGCATTTTAGGGAGAAACTGTCTCGGGAAATACAGTGAAAACACATTTATTATTTTCTGTGGCTCAGATGGTATTTGACATAATTTCTCCTTAGGACCCTCCTTCCCTCCAGCCAAGTAAACTCTCATGCCTTAATTCCATAGTGATTCCAAGTTTCCTTTAATTAGGAAGGTTATGAAGAATCACAGAATAACTCCTCAAGTTGTGATCTAGCTGAAAAAGCACAGAGAAAAACAGTCTGAGGAGATGCAATGTGAGGCTTGGCTTATGTCAGATTGAGTTTTCTACTTTATGTCTTTTATACCTGAAGAGTATATGAATATATTTTCAGAATGTATTTTCAGTCTTTCTCTTACTGTACTTTAGAAAAGAGGTGCAGCCCCTGCACACGATACAGCCATGAAGTAACCCTGCCAAAGAGATACCACTCTTACACAGAGGATCTGGAGGAGTTTGTTCTTGTAAGAATCTGATCCAGGAGGGAAGCATAGTCAGGTCACTCTGAATCAGACCTGGGATTTTTGAGAATGTGCTCATAAGGNGTAGTCAGGTCACTCTGAATCAGACTGCAGACCTGGGATTTTTGAGAATGTGCTCATAAGGTGAAAGTCAGTCAAATGCAACTGAATAAAATGATGGTGTTCAACAGCATCCAGTGTCCCTCTGGCAGCCATGGTAGTTCCATGGTAAGGGAACTGGGGGAAGGGAAGCTGTTTCCTGATGTGGCAGCAAATCATCACGTACTGGGCTGTTCAGTAACACCCTCTCAGAAGACAAGATGCAAACACCAGTAAGGCCACAGATAATGTAAACGAATAAACCAAAACCAACATTAGTCAGTGTCAGACAAGAAAATAACATCACTGGGAGAGTAAAAAGGTACTGGCAAAATTGGCAATGATTAAAAATAATCCATTACGTTCATAAGAGGCATGAACATAGCTTTCCACCTATTTCCAAACACAGTAAGACTCTTTGAAGGCAGACACCAATTACTGCTAAGTTAAATGATGGGAAAGAAAATGCTACATATGAGTGCCCAGAATTTTAACACATTGCTTTTATATCCATAAAGGACCACCTCTACACTATTAAATGCTGAGAACACCAATTTTTACTGAATGTATTTTGCTTCTGCTTTAAAAATGTAAGAAAGAAAGAAGTGCCCGGCATAGAGAATTGGTCTCCTTTTGCCAATAATGCTAGTCAATATTAGAATGTAAGTTTTTAATGATTCACAACACTGTTTGATTATCCACTCCCAAAACCCACCTTAATTAGCGGGAATATTGATTTTACAATGTTCAGTCCTACAAGCTTAAGAAATACAAGCTGATAAACCTAGTCCTGAATAACAAAAAGTTAAACTGATACAGTAATGAATCTGTAACAAAGGGAAAATGCTCTCCCAGATCTAAATTGAGTTACAGTACATAACATTTTTAAATTTTATTTTGAATCCTGCTGAGGCAATCATTTATGGAATGCTGCCTTGCCAAGCAAGCCACCAAGACCTCCTTGAGAGGATGTGATTGTACTGTTGCCACAACATACTGTCTTGTTCAAAATATTCTCCCCGAAGTATAATAGAGTCATAGCACAAAGAAAATGGTGCCAAAGGTCTAGCTATCAAGCTTTTCCTATCAAGGAGAAAAACAACCTGGTCCAAATTTAGGGTTTTTTTAAAAAAAGAATGGCAGAAACTTAGTGCTTTTTCATTCAGCATACAAAAAAATGTTTCCCGACTTCTATCTCATAAAAATGAAAATTCTCCTTTTCTTTTATAAGAATAGGAAATTCTGAGCATCTTGTCTGTCTTCGAAGCCATAGTACAGCTACAGTCAATGGACATATGTTTAACATTAACAGATAAGCTCTTAAGTCTGAAGGGACAACCGTAATCCGTCAACGTTACCGTCTGTTTTAAAGCAGACATAACATTGCCAGTAATTCCTGAGATCGAGCTCTATCTATTTAAGCTATAGAACCTTAACTTCTTTTAAATTCTGTACTTGCACAAGCATTTTTGAAATAAAATGTTACCAGCCTTATATAATAACAGACTAAGCATTCTCATTAAATACCCAGAACGATCACTTAGGGGAAGACAATTTTCCCTGCTTATGTTCTATTAAAAAGAGGACACACATCCAACACTGTCCCTTTTCCTCATTCCTATAAAGGACCAACTTACATCACCAGTGCTCAGAGAAAAGGAAGGAGCAAACAGTTTTATGTAAAAAAACTACATTTTAATCCATTCTTCCTTGAGAGCAAGTGTATATTTCGGAAAAGGTAAGAAGCATATCTTCTCTGTAAGTAAGTCTTTATGTAAAGAACTAAAGCAAATAACTAAATCCTGGTTAATATTTGACAGTTGCTGCCTTATGGAAACACTGAGGTCTGCAAGGATGGTGGCAGAATGATTAAATGGTAAACCACTATGTCAGCTGTTGAAGAGATTAAAAACCAACAGCCTGTGTAACAGTAACAACAAAAAGATCAACAGGGCAACAGCAAGTGGTGACATCAGCATTACCAGAAACATGTGTAAAAGAGGCTTCAGTTACTATTTCAGCATCAAAGCGAATACCTTAAATTCTCAAGCCACCCAAGATGTCGAAGGCAACAAGACCCACTGAGATGCAGCTCACTTGACAAATGATGCTTGTCTAAACATCAACTTGGGAACTCATTTTTTCCCCCCTCTTTTCCTTTTAACAGAGATTTCTGGAACTGCTGGTGTTAACTGTTGGTTCTGAAGGTTCTGAGGGTTGCCAGAGCGCAACCCCTCCCTGCTTGCTGGAGAGGAGCAGCCCTGGGGCCTGGGCACCTGCTGGGAGGGAGCTGTGCAGAGCAGCTCCACACCTGCTGCTCCCCACAATAAGGGCCATCAGGTGGTGCTGCGGGGGCACTGACACGTCCATAAGGCTTGCTATGAGTCATATACACAGTGCAACACAGCCAGGGCTCTGAAATGCTACCTCAGGCAGAGCCAACACTGACACATTTACCTCCCACTTGCAGGAACCAAGACTCCAGGCCATGACTCCTTTCCTTCTGCAGAAAAATGCATCCCAAGCACAGTCTAAAAGAAATAGTGGGATAAGCTATGGAAAGTACTAAAACCCTCCCACACTGGTATATATGCAAGAGATGGCCAAAGGAGGTTTTCCTGTGGCTGCCCACCACCTTTCAGTCCCACTGACATCAGAATAACTGTTCGTAGTTCAATGCAAATGGAAAAGCTCAATGCAACTGTCAAAGTAAGCACAATCCTAAAAGACATTTAATGAAGAGACGTATGGACTGTCAGCATCAGTAAGGAGCTGACACATGGTGCCTCTCCCTGTTGTCAACAACAGACTAACTGTGAGAAAGGCAGCCAGAGGGCAGCCAATTTTGGGAGTCTCTGGGCGATGGCTCTAGGCTAGACCAAGTACACAACTACAGTCACCCCTGGCTTCCAATAGTTTAGAAGTTTTCCTTCTGTTTCAGCCTTAGGTGTATTTTTGTTTTCCTTCCATTGATTTTATTCAGAAGATTACTGGTGAAAACCAGATCTATCAGAACTTGCTTCTGTATATAAACAGCACTTTCAAAGGTCATTTAGGACCCGGCAAATGAGTCCTTAAGGCTTCTAATAAAACTCCTAAATGCAGCATGCTGTTTGTACTGATCTTTAGCTTTTTACCAGAAAAAACTTGACTTATGTTCCTTAATTAGTAGAATTTACTGAGGATTTAATGCACAGGACAGGCAGATGCATGGACTTAATTAATAAGGCAAAGAATGCAAACAGAAATAAAATATTATCCACTTAAAAATAATTAGGTAAACAGATTCCTATAGAGAAAGCAGTTTCTAGGTCATAATCCATACAATTGCAATAGAACAGGTATTGATTTATACCTGTTACTACAGTTCCCAATTCTGACTTTATTTTTAGTGTTTTGTGCTACACATTTCATAGTGTTTTCAGCACTGCAAACCTTTTCCTATATCAGTAATTTGGAAAACATACATTCAGTTCTGTGACACCACATTGCATCATAGGTAGTTGAAAACATTTTTCCAAGTTAATTTTACAAGCTTGCTGTGATGCAATGAGACCAGCTTTGTTAATCCCTATCTGGTTAAAATTTCTGGTAGAGAATTTGCACATTTGTATGTAAACAAAAAATGATTTTTCAGCTATTTAGACCCACTTGGAACTGAAAAGAATATTGTCAGCACTCCAAGCTACTTTTAGTTCCTGCCAATAAGATCCATGCTGCTGTCTCTGAGTCAGGATTCGCAAAGTAAACCGATAATATTTAAGAAAGTGAATCAGAGGACCAAGCAGTGCATAAATGAAGGCGAAATGTTCCTATTTTGTCTAAAATATTCCTTACCAATTATAACTTGTCTTTTTTTTTTTTTTTTGGTTTTTTTTTTTTTTTTTTT
>VZUA01094709.1:0-15013 GCA_013401035.1 Horornis vulcanius
CACCCCAGGATCCCACCCTGGGTCACTGCTGCCTGCAGGCCTCTAACCAGACTCTGCCCTGCTGATAACACTCCCTGAGCTCTGCCATTCAGCCTCTGCCCAATCCCCCTCACTGCCCACTCACCTAACCCACACTTCCTGAGCTAAATGTTATGGGAGAGAGTTCCAAATGCCTTGCTGAAGTCAAGGTAGACAACACCCACTGGTTTCTCATCTACTCAGCCAGCCAAGCAACCACAGAAAGCCATGAGATTAGACAAACATGATTTCCCCTCGGTGAATGTACAAGGAGTACTCCTCATAACCCCTCCTGCCTCCACATGCTTAGAGATGACACCCAGGATGTGTTGTTATCACCTTGCCAGGGACAGAGGTGAGCCTGACTGGCCTGTAGCTTTCTGGGTACTCCTTCTTGCCCTTATTGAAGACTGGAATGACATTCACTTTCCTCTAGCCCTCAAGCTCTCCTGTTCTCCATGACAAAGATGATGTGGAAAAACATAGCAATAACATTCAATAGCTCCCTCAGAACTCACTAGTGCATCCCATCAGAGCTCATGGATCTGTGGGTGGCAGGTTTGCTTCAATGACCTTTAACCCAATCTTCCCACACCAAGGTAAAGTTTTCCTTTGTCCAGACCTTCTCTCTTGCCTCCTGGGTCTGTGATTCCTGAGGAGTGGCCTTAGCAGTACAGACTGAGTTTCCCCTGCTTTGCCAGGCCAGTTCCTGGCAGACCATGCTCTCTAACTAAACCACACTTCCAGAGTTTCCAAAGCTAAGCTATGTTTTTATGTTGTACACTAAACCATGTTTTGAACTGTATGCAAACATTTAGCTAAACTGTTCTTTCATTGTGGACTCAAACTCGCAGGGATCATGCAAAAGTCACTGTTAGAAGGACCAGTGCTCTAATTAGCAACTGGCCTCGTGCACCTTGTGTCCAACAGAGACACAGCTCTCAGGGCAGAGTGGTGCTGTGTGGATCTGGGCAGACTTCACAAGACCAAGGCATTTCTGCACATGGATGTGGGATGGATCTGACCCTTAAACTTCTGCCCAAACACCACACCCTGACTTCCACACGAAACTCCTTTTTGGCTGGCTTTAAGGAACAGCAGGACAGACATCTTTGTATGTTTTGATGTGCATAAATCCTGGCTTGCCGCAGAATGTGAGTTTGCACTAATGGAACACACACTTTGCCTCACCCAGAAAGGGAAGAGTTATTTTTGATTGTGTTAAAAAATCACAAGTATAACTAAGTTAGATGTTTTATAGGACTCCTACTCACCTCCTCAGCACCACATGCATCTTTCTCTTTATTTCATTTCTTGGCAGACCATCCTCTCCAGCTAAGAGGACATACTGTGTCTAAAACAAAACTGTCTTTGTACACCACATAACAAACTAACTTCTGAATTTGTATGAAAGTCACAGAGTTGACAGCTTAGGAGTTTAAATGATGGATTTTTATACCATTATGTAATTATTGCCACAAAATGAAACATTAATTATGAGTAAAATTCTCAGGAACATGAAATCAGTTAACACCAATATATACACTGAAAGCCCTGAGGCTATACAATGTTAAAGAACATCATAATCTGTTCAGTTCCAACTCCACCCCTTTGGCATTAACTGGGAAGGAAGGTGAGATCTTTCAGAGTAAGTAAACTGGGGATTCCCTACTGATTGTGAAACACTGAGGTGATGGAAAAATGACATATTTGGCACCACACCACCACACCATGGCTTAGGCAACAGAGAAAGCAGCAGCCACGGGATGCCAATACAGGTTCCAGCACCGTGTATGACTCTCCTTCACTACTGATGCACAAGTAAGCATCCAGCTTGCAGTTTTTACTTTCATTTTCTCTTTATTTCTCTGTTCTTCATGCTCTCTATTCAGTTTGTGAATAAAAATTGTTCTGTGATGGCAGTATAACTGTGTCTTAGTAAAGACAGAACATACAAAAGGCTTACAAAGATATAAATTAGGCTCTCTGCTTTCTAGGTGATGCTTTAGCTGTTTTTCCTGATTAAAAAAATTTAATAGAAACATCACCAAAATAAATGTCTTTTTAAGAAACAGTTAATTCTCCCACCCAATCACTTTCTGCAACAAATTAAAAGCTTTCAGATGAAGAGGATTTGTTTGCAGATAGTTCTTAAGACAAATCCTTAATGTACCCAAGAGCCTGTTTATTTCTGTTTACTCCCCTGTCAAGGGGAACTCTGGTCTGCTGGTATCAAACATACATGAAACACTTTCTCAGCACTCCTTAACAGCTGATTTCATCTTCCCTTTCCCAAAGCCTGCTCTTTCCAAGGCTCTCTGTGCATAGTAAACGTCTCATTCTAAGGGCAGTCAGTTTTTGTGTGTAATTATGCTAAAAGCTAACCTGTGTTGATTATTAAATGTAACAAACGTTTAGGGGATCCTGATCCAAGACTCTAGAAGTTCAAAATAGCCTGTTACAATATCTTCCTGTACAGATACTAAGTTACTTTTACCTTGCACTACATCTGTCTGATGTCAAGCCTCTTTTTGAGCATCTTCAATTTCCACTTGGTATCTCTAGGCTAAATAAATTTTTAATACCAGCATTGAAGGAAGTCAGCATTACTTTTTACTAGGAACCTCAGAAACTTCCGTGAAAGGTGCAGGCTGCTAATATGATTTCAAAGGCTGGCATGGGAGAAGTTCTCTGGGGACTGCTGCTGAGTGACAGTTTCATGTGGGATTATATAAGCTTCAAAAACCAACTACAGTGCTGCCTGCAAAATCTATCTTCTGAGAAGGACCAGAGTGCTTCAGCTCTCTTCACTTTCACATTATTTTCCCTTTTATGCTCTACTGCCAACAAAACAGCATTTTTGCACTAAATAGTAATTATCATATAATGTTGATTTCATTGCCCTCAGTAAGAATTTTACATTGATACAACAGTTTGTATAAGCACTTGAAAAATAGTTAGATGTGAAATTACAGCGTTGTGAAAATATATTTAATAAAGCCAATGACAAACCCCTCTAAAGACACTGAAAAGCCCCTTAAATGGAAGAGTCTGAAACAGGCTAACAATTTCTTATATGATGAAAATGTTCCCCTCCTCTAGGACTTGTTTAATTCCAAGTGTCATGATTTAACAAAAGAGAAATGTGTGAGACTTGCAGTCACACTGCATAAAATAAATTTACATAAGCTGGAACTCTCTCTTTAGTAATCAAGCACTTTCCTAATTCCATGGGGTTGGACTGAATCCTCACTGATTATTAGCACTTCCCATGCAGATACTAAAATAGCTCCATATGCCTGGATATACTTGCAAAAATGCCTGAGGAGTCACTGCAGGAGTTATCTGAGCAGGCTCCAGAGCAATGTTACACAGGCCCATGTACAGTGTTAATATTGAACTTCTTCACTCGCTTGACTTCCAGCAGCTCCACGGTCCAATATGAAAGAATACAGAAATTTACAAAGTTGTATAAAGTTACAAACCTTAAATTCTTTTGTGATGCTACAAAGAAACCTGCTTAAGCCATTGGGACTGATGAACTCATCAGTAATATAAGAAAACTATGATGGGTGAGATGTTACTGTACAAAAACATCAGAACATGAAATATACTTTAATTGAGGTGGGCTTAACTTAGCCAGAATAGCTAATTAGGCATTAATTAGGCATTAATTCCATACATTTAGGCCATTTAACATGAATTGCTGAAAGAACAGCAGAAGCGCCAGTACAAATATTTTGTTAATATCCAAAAGACTTGGAGGTTCCTACAATCTGTCTGATTTTGCCAGCTGGAAAAAAGAGAATTTTCTCTCCCCTTTGGCTGGAGAGAAAATGACAGTGCTATTTCTCAGGGGCTGCTTGATAAACAGCTAGGAGAGACGCTCTGCAGAGGAATCTGAACTTACCACACTAATATGTACTGAAATAGTATTTTCTCTTCTACAGACTGATATCCAGAGCCTTCTCCCCTGTGCTTTTTCTCATTTAAATGAAAAAGCAAATCCATTTTGTCCCCATGCACACACGTGTAAATTCCTGCATGTAGCATGTAAAACACAACACATTTTACAATTATCATCTTATTCTGCCATCAAAGGGGAGCACCACCAATGCAGCTACCCAAACACACCCACCCCTCATGGGACACTTGAACCAATAAAGCTATTTGCATTTATACTACTGAAACATCTCATAACACAGTGAGAAACAAGCTTGCCTCAAATGGCCTACTACCAATAGGAAAGAAAAAAAATAGGCATTTCAAACCATTTGGACAAGCGGCAGAGAAGATTAAAATAAATAAATTACAAAAATGGGTTATTTACTTCTAATGCCTTCACCAAGGTTCTACTTCCTCACATGAAAATGATCTTTCTCTAGAGCACTGATACCATATAGTAAAGACAGAGTTAGCTTTCAACAAAGTTATTTTGTCTTAAACAGGGCCACTGCTTGGCTTGAAGCTATGCTACTGAATGGTCTTTAAATACAGAAGGAGTTGCATGCCCTAACTAGAAATAGAAGCATAAGAAATCTAATGAAAGGGTGAAGTATTCATCAGGGAAACGTGGAAAAGCTATCATAGCAGTTTCTTTAAATGGCTTTGTGAATTTTACTCTTAAAGATCAATGAAATTAGTTACTCAGTAAACTTAACAATGGGTATAAAAATAGCCAATAGAGAAATCAGAAACCCTCTCTTTTAAACAAATAATTTTACAAGGTTGGTTTTTTTCAGTAATAATGACTTCTAATGCTTAAAATTGCTCCTGCTTTCCTTCTCATTGGTGATCTTTAGCACTAACTGCAGCAGAGTTGCCCCTAAATCATACTGCTATGAACTGATGGAGATCCTACGGTGCTAGCAAGGCCTACACATGATGCATTCAAAATTCTTCAATTCAATGCCCCTGTGGCAAGGTAAAAAGTAGCAATGTGCTAAAAAGACAACTCTATTGACAACCTACTATTTGGGAATGATTTCATTACAGTTGTAAAAATCCTTGGGTTTTGTAGCTTCAAGGATCTGGCCATTAAAGCAAAGTGTTATTTTCACCTGGAGTAAGCAGGAAAAGAATGGAACTGTGATGGAACTGAATGAAAGAATGGAACTGTGATGGAACTAAAGAGTCAGAGGAGTATCACCCTACCAACAAAACAAGCCTGCTGCCTTTATTGCCTTTATTCTGTATAACCCAGTTCAAAATCTTTGCTACAATATTGTATCTAACTTTGGAGAAGCAAAAGAGGATGAATGATTTCTGAAGCATGGGATGATTGACTTTGCTAACAGGAAAATACACAACTTCATGGTTTGGCATTTTTCAGTTTAGACACCAAGAGGAACATGGTTAAAAGAATGGGAGCTAAAATGCTGAAAAAGATGAAGTCTCTGGTAAACTCAACTTAATCACAGGGTCAGTTTAGGGGCATTCTCTCTAATTTGATCTTTCATTTCTCTCAGATAAACAAGCCTAATTACTTCTCTCCTTCAGGATAAATTGAGGGAATTATGGTACTTAATTTAAAGCTACTGCTTCATCTTAATAGTCCCTTGGTATGAAGAGACTTCAAAATTGTTAATATCTAGACTGTCAGTAAGCCAAAGGCTTCCTCAGACTCTTAACAGCAGCAATCATTGATTCTCTTGTCATATTTCAAAAGCCAAACCAGAGATGACTAGTTTAAATTTAAGACTCCCAGTGGAATAACCTCTTTCATCTACGCTATGATCTGAGTAGCTCTGCTATTATAAGCTCCTCCAAGTAGTCTTTGTAAAGGGAGAGNTTTGTTTGGGTTTTTTGGTTTTGTTGCTGTTTTTCAGGTTTTTTCTGTTCAGTTAAAAGTATTATAAAGCATTTTTCAAATATAAAGTATTGTTTTTATTTCCTATGCATTTAAGCATATATGTGCAGCAACTATAAGTGACTGACAACTACAGCGTGTCATAACACTGTATAAAAAATGTGCAATTCACTCTCGGTAAAGGAATGGTAAAAAATTTGCCTTTATTTCCACATCCTTCACTTACATGAAAGCTTTGCTTCCTCAACTATCAATGAGATCTTTTTAAACACTGAAGCAGCAGCTCTCCCCCCTGATTTGGCTAAAATGCAAGCCTCTATTAAGGTTCATTATGTTTTCACATCAGCATTTTTGTGCCTCCTTCATTCTTGAAAAGAGAACCCTGCAATAAAACTCTTCTTAACTTCTTTGTCCTCAAAAACCTGGCAGGCATTAGACAGAAGGTGTGTTGAGAGCCTTCCCCTCAGACTGCCCAGCACTGTGTCCCTGTTTCCCCTTGTGCTGCCCCTTCTGTACCTTCATTTGCCTCTCTTTTCCCTAAGTTGTAGGATCCTGAGGAGAAACCACAGTATCATTCCCTAGCTGTGGAGTCCTGCACAGTAATCTAATTTAGACATTTAGACACAGTAATCTAATTTAAATAACGGCATCATCAAAATCCTACTGATTCTTCCAGATACTTGGAATTAAAGTACAGTCTTTCCTTCAGTTCTGCTGTATTACTGGGGATTTTATTGCAATAGTTTACTGTATAAATGCTGTAAAGAAATTAATTTAACAGCATGTGCTACAATTACAGGCAAGCTGCAGGAAAGGATTCTCTATTCTGCTTGCTCTGAAGTCTGGATGAATGATCTTGCAGAGTTGTAAAAGCTCCCCATCTTAACCTCGACCTTGGCTGGCCAGCCAGCTCAGTGCAAAGTTAATTAGGGTACGTGCGTATAAAGGACATCCTTTCCTAGGTGCACAATAATGAGCTCAGCAGAATAAAGAAAACAACTCTGCTGCAAACACAAGGAAGTCAGATTCCACATGCTCACAGTTCAGGCAGGTTGAAGCCAATTTGTTATAACTCTCATTTGGAAATGATTCTTTACAGGTGATATTTCAGTTTATGATTTAAGTGTTGTTCAAATAAGAGAATGCATAATCCTCTCAAACCAAACAATCCTCAAAGTCTTGCTTAGCCTTTCCAAAATACAAATTTTAGGCAACAAAACGAATGGAGTACTTCAGCCCAAATGGATAGGTTTTGAAAGTCATATACAGATCTATCTAATGCAGCTTTAAGCAGGTTCACAGTAACTTGCACACATAAACACTTTTATCTGCGTCCAAGCAATGCTAAATGAGGCATATATTATCAAATTTTAAAAGTCATAAATTAAAGAATATTTTTAGAACTTTTAAAAAACTATGTCCTCACAGTATTGTTCATTACCTTGTCAGAACATAAATGCTTTATAATTGAATAAATACCTTAAAACCTGATTTTAAACGAAATTCTATACTTNTGCCTTTTCTATTTGTAGTTAAGTATAAAAGAGTCATATGCACAATCTGAAAAAACAGCAGTGTTGATAAATCCCTGGTTGTGTGTAGCAGAAGAATAGCTCTTGGTCTGGTTTGGCATTTAAAGTCTGACTCCTTTTCACACACCCCAAACCCCACACACATTCTACTGCTAATACTCAACACAATAGGACTAATACCAGCCGATTAGAACATGCTTCAATAGCATAATTGTCCAAAGGGAATGAATATCCTATAAGTTAAATGATGACACTAGGTTATATGAAATCCCTATTAGCTCAGCAGAAAAGAAGAAAGGCTTTGGAGATATGAAACTGTCAAAGCAGACCATTCATAAAGGGGTATGGTTTCCTCTTTGCTTTTCAATCTCGTTTTCCAAACGGCTTCTTAAACCAGCACTTGCAACTACGTCTGTTTCTGTACACAAAAAGGGTAATTCCATACCCAAGTGCTTGCCACCTGATAATGTAGCAAATGCATGTCAGTCTCACAACCACCAGGAATTAGGTTCCTGTTTTTAGCCTTCTGGCCAGTTCGTCCTCAGAGGTTAAATCAGTGACAATGCTATGATACTATGTTGAAATGGCTTTTCAGCAAAGACCAAAGCTATTTTTCATACAATCAAGTGAACCTTCGTAAGATATTAATTTGTAGTTAATGGAAACTTTGTCTAGGCACTGCTCTTTTATAATAATGCTTGCTGTTTGCACCGTGTACCAATTCACAAAGTGTATTTCTGTATTTTGAGAAGCTCTCCTGACATTTTCAATCTCCTGTCCTTTGTAACAAATTGCTTCTGAGTCTGAAAAGCTCTTTGGGTTGGATTGTGCCTGTAGGTCCAGAGGAAGGAGCACACTGGCTGAATGAACAGTGCCCTGTCATCTCCTTGGACCCTCTGCAGTTCTGCAGCCTGGGGAGTGAACTGAGACTGCAGCAGATGGATGGAAAAGCCATCCCACATGTACTGCACAGCCCTGTGAAGTCACCTGGAAATCACAGTGTCCCTTTATCACTGTACTTCCTGGTCAAACTCGCTTCACAACAGGTACTAGGGAAGGAGTAAAATGCTTCTCCCACAAAGACTTGTTGTAGAGCTGAATTTTTAGCTTTTTTATAAAAGATGCTCTGTGTCTTGGTACATGAGTGTAGAAACACATGAAAAGCAAGAGTGTAAACACAGATTTGGACCCACTGGTCACCTATCTTTGGGAGATGAAGCTTTTGAACTGAATATTGTAAATTGAACTGCCAATTGCCTCGCTGTGCCTTCTCCTTTTCAGCACAGTCAAGCTGTTCAAAACTGCAGCACTTGCAAAACAGAAACTGCACTTACTTCACATCTATTGCTATCACAACCATGACTTTTAGAAGCAGCAGTAATTTTTTGAAGACGTGGTAACCTGAAGCCACTTCCATAACAATTGTTCTCACAGAGAGCGTCAGCAACAAATTAGAGGAAGTCAAGGCAAAAGACGGGGCACACAAGAATCTCTGGCTGCAACTGATTCTGCAACTTCTTTGTTTAATCATAATTCCAAGTGTCGAAAGTGGGTGTAGCAGGAAAAGCAAATAACAAGAAGCAGAATGATAGATTAAAGGCCCTTTTAATTTGGACTTAAAGTTTAACCATACTACCATGGAAAATGCACTCTCATTTATTTTGATGCAAATTTTCCCAGCATATGGTTAGGAAAATTATTATTTTTAGCACAACAATCAGGGATAGCTACAGCAGCCTTACAATTTTTTGTTGTGATGAAATTCTGTTTTTCCTCAGAGAGGCTAATTTTCTCTATGGTCACACCCTATACCAAGAAGCAAGAAATAAAAAGGCACAGAAAAGGAAAAGGGAAAAAGGAAAAGGGAAGAAAAATCACCTAAAGCCGCTATTTTATTTCTTTAGGTCCAGTGGTACAGCACAACTACAAAATCACTAACAGGAAATATGCAATGAAATGTTTAAAGAATGTGTCAGATGTTTTTGAAGTCAGGGAGCACTGCTACAGAACAGGGCTTTTCTGGCAGGCTTAGCAGAAGTAAAACACCATCCAAAAGTGAATGAATGACTCTTCTCTTGTTTGTTACTCCCATGAATACCATGATCACAGCAAGTGCAACACCACTTTTAAAGAGAAGTGCTATACTGTGTCTCTGCTGAAACCTAGACTAAAATCTCTGGAAAACAAAATACATTCTATCAACATGAAATAACATGTTCAGATTCATCAGTCTGAGTTTTGAGACACCATTAAGATTCAAACAGATCATTTCCTCTACTCAAGGGTAATCGTAAGTGTGGCTGCAATTTAGCCCTAACACAAGTTCCTGATGGAATTTTATCTGTATCAGCTCTAACATGGATGTAAGCTGCTTTCAGACAGAGCACAACTTCATTTTAAATGGACTGTTAGCCAATAATTGTGGAAGTAAATCTTAGAGAAAAACTAAGTTACAATCACCACATGCTTTCCCCCTAATATTCACATTCTTCACTTGTTCTCATTTATAAATCAATGCACAAGGCAAACTAAGTCTAATTGCCATCAGTGATACCCTCTCTATAAATTCTGCATTGGAAAGTACTGCAGAGCAGTGAGAATTACAGAATACCAGGTTAGAAGGGGACCTCAAGCATTACCTGGCCCAACCCAGGCTGATAACACTCTGAAAGAGGCTACTTTGAAAAGAGAGATTGTTGCTACTGTAGAGAAAACTGTAGAAAAAGCTGCACAGAACAACAGTGAGTTCACACACTCCCAAAGCTGCTGATCAGTGAAACTGTCAAACCCAGCTTTTGTTCATGTAAACAGAGGAAGACTGTTCCTATAACAAACTTGCCCCAATGTGCCCTGCAGGGATTCATGTTGCAATTCTTTATCAATTCTGGCCAGGCATTACTCTGCCAGCTTGTAATCCTATAGGAGGAGAAATGTGCATAAAGAAATGCTCAGGAAAGAAAAAGTGCAGTGGCTCATCTTTCTTCATGCCATACATGCCAAAGCACTAAGAAAGCATTTTGCAAACATGTAATTGGTAATAAACCAGAATCTATTTTTTTTTTAAATTTGCTGGCTGTAATACATACAAGGGGCTGGATTCAAAGCCTTTCTGAAGGTGGCTTGAACAGCTTCTTGGTCACTTCTCAGTTATGGTTGCAGGAACAATCAAAGAAGTTGGAAGCACTCTGATGGAGCATTAGTAAAGTTTTGAACAAAGACAGGGGCTCAAGATGTTAGGATAGTTATCCTTCTCATTCTCCTAAAACGTTTGCTATTTAGATATTAAGGATCGACTTGCTACGGCAGATGCAACTATATACTAAGAAAATGCATATTTATTCTCTCATGCATTTCAATTACTTGGAAAGTAAACATTCCTGCTTTCACATGCATATGTGCATCCACACAGCTCTGCATTTCTCAACAGTCTGAGTCCACTCTGCTTTGGGAAACACCAGACAGCCTGGGAGAAAGGGAGTGAAAGGGAATTGCCAAAGTCAGCCCAGCTCCAGTGAAAACTGCCTGTACCATTAACCTTACAGCAATAGCAGGTTATTTTTACATTAAGCTCATTGAAGGAATTAGAGTGAAAAGTATGCATTTTCTGTTCATACTTTTAGAACATTTCAAGACAGGGCTTTTTTTTTTACGCCTCCAAAGTCATTCAAGCACAGCATCTATCCAGAAAGGAATCTCAACTCTGGCTGTCCTAATCAAACCTTTATGGGAAATTCCAAAAGACAGTTTGCAATGACAGTTATATATTCAACTGCATTATATAGACAAGTTTACTTTGACAGAAGCAACAACCAAGAATTCCACCACTATTCATCTTAGTGGTCAGCAGCTCAGAGTCCCAGCAGGGGTCAGTGCCAAATGGGGTCCCTCAGGGGTCTGTATTTGAACCAGTTTTATTTAATATCCTCATTGATGACATAGACAGAGAGATTGAGTGCATCTTCAGCAAGTGTGCAGATGACACCAAGCTGAGAGGTGCAGGTGACAAGTGTGAGGGATGGGGCTATCCAGAGGGACCTGGACAAGCTGAAGAAGTGGGACCATGTGAATATCATGTGGTTTAACAACACCAAGAGCTGGTGCTGCCCCTGTGTCCAGGCAACCCCCAGTATCCACACAGGCTGGGGGGAACAGACCAAGGACAGCCCGGACGAGAAGGACTCGGGGGTCCTGGTGGGTGAGAGGCTGAACATGACCCAGCCACGTGCCCTTGAAGCCCCAAAAGCCAAATATGTCCTGAGCTGCATCCAAAGCACCATGGGCAGCAGGGCGAGAGGGGATTCTGCCCCTCTGCTCTGGTGAGACCCCACCTGCAGTGCTGCATCCAGCCCTGGGCCTCCAGCACAGGAAGGACATCGACCAGCAGAGTGAGAGCCCAGAGGAGGCCACCAAGATGATCAGAGGGATGGAGCCCCTCTCCCATGAGAAAAAGCAGGGAGAATCAGGATTGTTCAGCCTGGAAAAGAGAAGGCCTCCGGGTGACCTAATTGCAGCCTTCCAGTACCTGCAGGGAGCTGAACAGAAAGTGGGAGGAAGACTTTTTACAAGAGCACGGAGTGACACGATAAGGGGGAATAGCTTCAAACTGCAAGAAAGTAGGTTTAGATCACATATTGAGAAGAAATCCTTTACTGAGAGGGTGGTTGGGCACCAGCATAGTTTGCCCAGAGAAGCTGTGGATGCCCCACCCCTGAGGCATTCATGGCCAGGCTGGCTGGGGCATTGAACAACATGGTCTAGTGAAAGGTGTCCCTGCTCACAGCAGGGGATAGGAACTAGAATGATCTTTAAGGTCCCCTCCAACCCAAACCATTATATAATTCTATGACCTTCAAATGTATACCAAAACTGAAACCTCTGGTCTCTTAGTCTATTGCAATTCATAGAACGCAGAGAGAGAATTAACAATATTCAAACACTGGAAACAACCTTTGCCCTAGACAAGTTGCAAGCTGTAATGCTCCCTATCCACCTTACACGAAGAGCAAGAGGTTGACATGTGAATCAATTAGTGTCTGACAACTCCATTTAGTCCTAAACATATGCCATCACCTCCTTCTCTAAATGTCATCTGTGAACTGTTTCTTCTCCCACCAGGCCCTGTGCAAAGAAATTACTACTAAGATTGCAGGAAATCATGTATGGCATTTAACCTCAGGAGAATATGGAGGAAAGGGTAGATCAGTAACTTCACAGTACTTACACTGAAAATGAAAAGCAAGCACAGCAACTGAGCATTTCTAAAGATATTCACCTATGGCAAAGCCACCACAGCCATCGGATTTTTATTGTCCAAAAGGCCACATGTCTGTGGAACTGTGTAGGATGTGGTGATGTAAATGTGGGACTATGCCTTGAAAAGCAGGAGAGGGAGAGGAAAAAAGAACAGGAGAGGAGCCATCTAAATTTTCTGCTTTGTCTGTACTGGGATACATAAATTAATAAAAACGTTTGTGCATGACTCAGAAAAATAACGGATGGATTAATTACTTCCAAACATATGAACTGATATTTGTTATCTCAAATGATAACAAGAAAAGGAGGTCCAATGCTTTTCACTGTGCTCAGTGGACTGGGAGGGTTAGATCAATCTCTTTCTTTCGTAACTTTTGAGCTTTTGCTACTTCTTATGTAAGTGGAAAAGGCAGTTACATTAAAATATCATTCCCACCCAAGTTCAAACCCCAATACCTGAAAGTTTGCCAATTTTTTTTGTGTATCACTAGAAAATAGCACTGCACTATTTTCCAGGATTTGTCTGCCACTCCTATGTACTTTTCTCCATCCAAATATTTTCTCAGAACATCTTTTGTTGTGGTATTTTTACATCTTTCAGAGTGGGGAAAGTTTATTTTACAGATAGCTAGCTCAGGACATGTTGAACTGCACAATTTATTTCCCAAGTATAAATACTGCCGCTATTGTTTGCAGTTGAAGACATAAATAATGCAAAAAAGTGCTACTAAATATGCACAAAGTTTGATCCCCTATGCCCAAACCATTTTAAATTTTTATAAATCAAAGCAAATATATTTTTGCTATCAGAGTTGTTGGAAAAAAAGTTTCCTTTAAACTACTCAGGATTAGCTTCAGTTTCTATTTGTATAAAATGTCAGCAGGGAGAAGGTGCAGGTGTCACTAGAAATGCTCATGGTTACCATCCAGTTAACCAGTTGGTTTCCCTCAGGTCAACATCAGATAGAGCAGTAAGGTTCTACTTTCAATCAGACAAAGGCAAAAGTATCTTGGAAATGCATGGCCATGAAAAAGCAATCCACACATGTCTGGGTGTCCATGCATGCAATGTATTAACAGGTCATTTTTAAAAAGTGAATCAGTATCTTACACTTAATATTTTCCTGAAGTTCTAAGTGCTCTATATAGTTGGCACTCTTCATTAAACAGTGACAATGTTGCAGCCTAGAGGTAGCTTCTTTTCAGTGAGGGGTGAACTGATTTTTGTGTTTTTTCCTTGTATAATTTATAAGTTAGCATGACCAGAGTGTTGAATTGCAAAAGTAGGACATCTGTCACCATGGGGAAGCAGTGGGGGAGTACGCAGCATGCTTCTGACAGCTGTGGGCTTGTTTGTGGTCACTAGAAAGGTGCCTACTTGATTTTTTTTCATACTTTAGCATTCCAGACATGGGGCTGTGTCATCTTTCAAATTCTTTCCATAAGAATATAGCCTTCCTGATTCCTAGCCAGTCATATTCTCTCCCAGCTTGGCCACTGGATCCTTCCTTTGAGTTGCTGGGACTCACCAAAGCACACTGAACGCCCTCACAGCCATTCTTGTCTAGCAGATAATGCAATATCTCAAGTTACACAACCACTGCAGAGAACAGGAACTGGCTTAATTGATTTTTTGTAAAAGGATGAGTTCCAAGTGCTGCTAACACAGGCAAAGATGGGCTGAGCTGCAGTGTCACAAGTACAAAGGCATAAAGGAAAGCATCACAGCGAACAGAGTAATCAGACACAGCTGCCCAGGTGAAATGAAATAGAATTAGGCAGATTTATTCCAGTAAATCCTTATTACAGGAATATCCTGCTACTTTACATTAGTTCTGTCATTTCTCAGTGCAATCAACAGAAGCAGCTATGCAGATTTTATTAATGACACATATATTTTCAGTCTCTTTTGAAGTTTGTGTCTTATTACTGTCTACCACTTTCTGCCTCTGCGAATGCAGTGGGAAGTCATGAATGTAAGCACTTCTCCTCCTCTAGGACGTTTGTGTTTGTTTACAGTTCTGAAGTACTGCTGCATTCACTGGCAGGGGCACAGTATTACACAAGGATGAGGATCAGGAGCCTCCAGCCCAGGAAAGAGTTGCTTCCTCAGCTGCTGAGGCAGCTCCATTTGTGGCCACACACGGTAACACAGACTACTGATCTGCCCTGTGGAGCGATCCAAGGCTGGTTCTGGTTTACCTGAGTCAGCTGCACGGGATGTGCTCAGGAGGTTGCAGAGATTTGCCCGGTTCCCTGGCACAGAGGAGCACCACAGAGCCTGCAGTTCAGAGTGCCACGGGGCTGAGGGGCAGGGCTCTGCTCCGGAGCTGCTGGCAGGACACACGGACAGGGAGCACGGACACACACGGACAGACACACGGACAGGGAGCACGGACAC
>VZUA01094709.1:15531-28434 GCA_013401035.1 Horornis vulcanius
ACAGGGAGCACAGCCATGGCAGGGCATGGACACACACGGACAGACACACGGACAGGGAGCACAGCCATGGCAGGGCATGGACACACACGGACAGACACACGGACAGGGAGCACGGCCGTGGCAGGACAGGGACACACGCAGACAGACAGACACACGGACAGACAGACACACAGCGGATCCTGCCCAGCTGTTCCCAGGGGAGCGGGTGTGGAACACGCTGCAGGGACAGCCAGGCACTGAGCAGGGGCAGGGGCAGTACCAGGAGGGGCTTCAAGGAACTGCCCTCACCATCAGGCTGGAGATCCAGCACGGCCTCAAAACCTCCCAATGGCCTGAGTATGAGGAGCAATTTCAGCTTGGGGACTCTGTGTATTGCAGTTTCCAAGACTCTGTATCCTTGGGCACCATTTCACCCTTACTGTTTCAAATGAGAAATACATAATATTCCAGGAACAACTACGAATCAGGCAACTATCTTCTACAGCAGCACTTCAACTACGTCATTTGGGAGAGGAAGTCCTGTGAACCTCTGTATTTTTATATTCCACCTTTTTCCAGAAAGTGTTTTTGCTTATCTCAATCTTTTTTTCACCAATAACAAAACAAACACTTCAACAATTCACTAACAACAAATTTCTCCCTCTGCTAGAACTCAGCTTTGAATCATATCTTGATGTCAGTGAAAGGCAAGGAGCTTGCCTGCACCCCAACATGCATAAAGCTGTTTTTATTTCTGTATTCTACCAGCTATGTAGCTTCTTTGCTACTATTATCCATGCTTTTAATACTATCTTGTAAAACACCTTCTCTATTTCTGTAGGATTTTTGGCCCCTTAGATACCCAGTATTAGACCCAAAATCACTCCGTATTAGAGAATGCACATCAAAAGCTGGAAAATTCTCTCAACACTCAGCAAATCAGCCAAGGTGTAAGAAATTTCTTGATGATGCTTCTTACTTTCCAAAATAATTTTATACCTCCCCCTAGGGGAATCTTAATTGCTCTGCCTGCACTAAACTAAAAGCCTGTTACTTTATGTAGTCCATGTCTGAGGGAAGCACACTATCCCAGAGAGATGCACTTTTTCCATGTACTCTAATGCAGTCATTCTCTGAGAGCATCACCCAGCTTCTCAGACTGTGACCTCTGATCATGCTCTTCCTCTCTTCAAAATTCTAGGCTGGAAGTCTGAGGGCAATCATTCTATAATCTTCTTTACTGTTAAATTAAAACAGTAAGTGATAAAAAATGATTTAATGTCACTTTTAAGGGAAGATTTCTGCTCTGTGCTTTATCAGCCTGCAAGCTGCTACAAGGAATATTTTTGTAATGTAACTAGACAGAGAATTCATGTTACATCATTCACATGAGGGAGTTCAACTCACATATTTCAGTCCAGTATACTTGAAAAAGCAGCAATCAAATACAAGCTTGCCCTGCACATCTTATCTGTACATCTGCCTGGACTCTGAACAAGCAGGAATGCAGCAAGCACAGGCAGATTGGTCCTGAGGAAGGAAAACGTGTTTAGCTGTTACTAAAAGCTTACTGCAGAACTCAAGGTGCCTACTGCAGGTCTCAGTAAAGATTCTCAGGCAGACAAAATCACTGAAGTGTTTTGGTGCAGTGAGATCCTCACCAGGAGGGTCTGAGTAACTGCTGTTACACCAGCTGAGTATCTGGTCCTTCTAGTGCCAAAGCAGCAAGAGAAAAACTGGGCAGTGGATTGTAGAGTCCAGCTCCTGAGTGATACCTTCGTGTATGGAACAGCCTGACAGGTATTTTTAGCTAAACGTTAATTTTAGACATTAATGTAAATCAACCATTAAAATTATTAAAGTCACAGTTTGCCTTAAGATGAAACATTTGGGGTTTTTTGGTAATATGGAAAGGTACTTGCAAGAGATTTAATTACCTTACCATACAGGTTCATATTTCACATACTTTTATCTCATCAATTGTACCAATATTTAAACATAATTTTGTTAGTATTCTAAACTTCTCCAAGTTTCTGTTTTAGGGAAACACACAGAAGTAAAGAACTATTTTAACCTGAATGCTGAAAAAATATTCTTTTTCCCCATCAAGTACTGAATAGCTACATGTTTATCATCCACAGTAAACCAACAGACCAGAATGGGTTTTTTAGTCAATGAACCATGAAGTCTAAATAGAACTCGCTGTTTTAGCCTCTAAGTATGACCACAGAAAATGACATTTAAATAACCAGAGAATCATAGAATTAGAGGCTGCAAGAGACGTCAAGAGCCCATCTAGGCCATCAGAGCTTGACTGACAGCCTGAAGGACAATCCACCCAAGCCAAGGTCCATTCCTTTTTCCCAAGAAGCCACTAGGAACACACTGTGAGTCACAGGAATAGTTCTGGAGGTGCTGCCCTGTTCATCACCGTCTCTGCTGGGGGCTCACAGCCCTTACTAGATGACAACAAATGACCTGGCAAGACTGTACCTGACTGGGTAAGAACCAGATAAGGCTGTAGAGCAAAACCCAGCCTTTATTTCATTAAAATGTTCTGTATGATTTAATCCATTCTCTCCCAGAGTGTCCAGATAAACACAACTAAACCTCCCATTGGTGTTTTTCGGACATGTTTTCAAAAATCTCCAAAACACAGTACATGCACGTGTACCTCAGCACAAACCACAGTTCATGACTTTGCTTAAATGTGATGGGGGACTGAAGACAAAATGATGGATTTTGTGCTGACCTGTGTCTGTCACTTTTGCTGCAAACAAAGCACTTTAGATCTCTGACCCTACAGGCAGTGGTCCTGGGGAACAATGGGTGCTGGTTATGTTTCAGCAGCTCTTCACCTGTTTGAAAGCTGATGTTTTTCTTCCCTTTTCTAGGTTTAGCAAACCCCATCTGGCTATGTTTTGTAAACATTTTGGATTTGTAATTAAGTTTTCAGTGTTTTCTTCCTAAGAGCAGAGTCAAAAAGCAAGTGCCTTACTCCTGCCTCAGAGGAGGTCACAGTAATACATCTGATATCGGCAAGCCCATGAATATATTGCAGAACAATGTTTGCTTTTTCTGAAACAGCATCACAGCATTGACACACTCAGCTTGCAGCCCTTCACAATTCCCCATTCATCCTTTGCATTATTCCTGCCAAGCAGTTATTCTTCATTTAATGTTTTGCATCTGATTTATTCTTTGTCTGCTTTTGTGTTTACTGAATTATATGTTACTGATATCAGGTTATTTCTTCAATGAGTTCTAAATTCCAATCTGTCTCTCAAAGAAAGGATTTAGAAGCAGTTTCAGGTTGTTATCACCAGATGTATTGTAAGCATACTCACTGTTCCCTTAAACTGCATGAAAACTGTCCCCACAGGGATGGAAGGACCTGCTGAACCCCATCTGAACCAGCTCCCCTTTCTGGCAGCAAACCACTGGCAGCGGAATGCTGAGCACATTGTTTTGAACAGTTTTATAGTGGCCTTCTATTTTTACCTCATTAGATTGCTAATCAGAATGCTATACAGAGTTTGGTTCAAAGCCTCACTAAAGCCAGATCTGTGACAACACTTGGAGTTTCTCTTATCTACTTAACTATGGAAAAAAGCAAGGAACTTGCCCTGATACTTGTACATCACAAAGGAACACTGAATGTTTTTACCTCCTTACTATTCTCAAGACGGTGGTTCAACAGTTTGGTCTCGTATCCTGCTGATGCTAGTGAAACTCTTCTGCCTAGGATTCCTCACCTCTTCTTTTTCTCCTGTCTAAAAAGAGATCCAGCATCATGTGCATCTCCAGACCACCAGGACCTCTCCCCCCATCCTCCCTGGGTTTTCAAAGATAATTGCTACTGCTCCAGAAATTGCTTCAGCTACGCCAGTTAGTACTCTAGGATGAGTTCCATCAGAAACTGCCAACCTGAATACATCCAACTTATCTAAACACAGTTTAACTCATTCTCTTCCTGTTCTAAACTGACTCTTATTCTCTGCTAAAATCCTGCAGTCCTCTCTGAGTCAGTCATCTGTGCTGGTGGGAATAACTAAAGCTAATTTAAAATCAATGTAAGAATAACTGAAATGTCTGTCTGTTACATTTTAAATTTGTCTTAAAATAAATATTAAATAATTCCAAGCAGAACAACTAACACTCTGAATCTGTATCTACAACAATATTTTCTAAGCAAATAAATTTCTAAATAATTTTAAAAGTTTATCCTGCTTTCTTTCAAAGTATCTATTTATAACTTCCAACTATTGAGAGATATGGAGGTTAAACCAGGGTTAAATCATCTCATTTACACAGTGATATATATACTTAATTATTAATACAGCACTTTGAGCATTCAATGTCATTTCTACCAACAAATCACAAGAGAAACAGCACACTGCCATCAGTTCTTAATTTCTTTGGCTATGTGCTATTTAATTAGTCGTAATTTTCATTTTGAATTATTATATACTGTAGATTTATCCAGCTAAAACCTTTTAAATATTTTGCCAAATTGGTGGATATAATGATTTCTCCCCGGCCCCATCATTGTGGCACCTCTCTGCAGCTTGTAGGATACATTAAACAGTCTTCCCTTGGCAAACTCTTTATTTTTTTCCAAAGAGAACCACACTTCACAGCTTTTCATTTTGAATTGTTAAAGCAGTCCTTTGGCAGATAGGGTGTGTAAGTTATACATAAAAATGCTAAAGGCAAATTTCAATCTGTACACCCTTAGTCTATTTTGGTCCAGATATGTAACAGCAAAGAGTTTGTACCAAATGCAATTTCTCATTTTAACACTTCTGTTGATGTTTTGAGCAACTATTAATACTCTTTTGAAATTCATGCAGGAATTACGGCTTTTCAAAGCATTTACTGTTGGTTTGCAAACTATTTACAAGTGTGAAGTCCCAGGACCTAATTCTATAGTTAGAATTCTGACCAAATAAAAAAACCCTAGAACTGCTTTAGTGCTCTAATTAAATGTAATGTGCCATTAACCTAAAAAATACTTATTTCAATTTTTACTTGCCAAACCATGAAATCCATGGTGAGGGTAAAAAAAAAAAAAAGAAAAAAAAGGCTTGAGTTGCTCAAGTGTTCCGAATTTTTCTTTTTACCAATGAAAAATACCTACTGAAAGTGTTTGTATATGGAGATGACAAACAATGGCTAAAAATCACATGGAAGTTCATGTGTTCCTTTCCCTCTTTTTGTTTATCTCCCTGGAATAAGGAAAAAACCCATAAAAATGGATAGAAAGAATAAGAGCTAACATGAAAGAAGCCCGATGGATTTATAAAAGCTGTGTGAATTCAGATACAACTGTGTGTATTTTCAGATTTCTTGACACCTGGGCATAGCAACTGACAGAGAGTACACACCTGAATCTGAACTACTCTTACTTCATTTGAGGGATGGAACCAACTGGCCCAAACTTCCTTAATGGAGCAGCTTCACCAATGAGCCTCTTCTCCAGAGGCAGCTGCAGTTTTTCCCCTTTTGCTTTCTCATCCCCTGAGTTTGCATGACTGACTTTTCAGGCAACTTTGTGCTGATTGCTAATGTCACAGGCAGTGGAGTGATCACCTGGGAGCCGCGGTCACGGCGCAGCGTCAGCATCTTGGTGCCAGCCCCCAGTGTGCTGAGCCAGCAGGGCCCAGCTGTCCCTCATCACTGCAGGGTCTGTTTGCCTTCAGCAAACATGCTGTGCATCCAGATGTGTCAAAACGTCTCTCAGAGCACAGCCTGCACTTAAACAAGGGAGAGCTCTGGACAAGCATCTTTCGGGAGTATTTCATGTTTTATTTATCAATATGCTGCTTTAGAAATCATTTCCCATCATGCAGGGCTCAGAAGCAAGAGTGGAGGGATGCATCCATGTATCTTACCTGCTGCCTCTCCACAAAGGAAGGAGCCAAAGAGAAGATGCTAAAATGGCATGGACACTCTCCTTCTGTGGCAGATGGACTATCACTTACCTGCAGCATAAATGCTGATGGCATGTAAGGACTTGGAGAGTTACAGAATTCTCTTCTTTTTTTCTGCTGCTCCCAGCAGCAAAATTGCATTAGAAGAAATGTGAAATGTATTTAATAATTTCATGGCATGAGCACCTCTTTAGAAATTTAAGTCCATATTACTGGCTAATGAATGAGAAATCCTGAAAATATAAAGAGATTACGCATTATCCAGGGAAGTGTCTTGAGGAAGCTGAGAGATGATAGACACAAGAAGAGTCAAAGCATACAAGACAAATTCTATACCAAATTAATGCTTTCACACAATTTCACTGAGAGACATTAAGCAAGGGAGACTTCTAAAGCGAGGAGAGATTTAATTTTCCTTTGCAATTACAGGGCACTAAGTTCAAGGTAAGTGCCAAAATAGAATTTGCTTCATGTTGTGTTTAATTTTGAAGAGTTCCTACCTCTATTACTGTTCTGGGGGTAGTAAATGGAATGTGCAACATGACCTGGAAACATATGACATACTCCTAGTAGATGCACCTTCTTTGTGCTGTTAATGGAATCTTTTACACCACTCCACATATAAGTAAGTTTGATTCTGACTTTTTGCTATTTAAGAATAGAACAAGGGTACTCAGTCAGCACCCTGAACAAAACAAGCAAATATTACTTAATCTGTGCAATTTTCCCACAGGTTCTGGTCAAAATTGCTTTCAAAAAGTCTTTTACTCAATTCAAAATCAGGAGTATTTTGTAGTGAGGGATAAAACTATATCCCCATCTACTGTATGTACACTGAAGCAGTTATTCTGCCATCTGGAGGATTTTTCTAACGTTTCAGAAAATCTCAATCCAAATATGGTCCACTTTGGACAATGCTTTTTAATTAGATATTAATACTCCATAGAACAGACATAAATCATCAGGAATTAAATCTTGGGGGGGGCATTTGTAAAGCCAAAGTACTGACACTCTCAAAATAAAAAAAACAACAAAACAGGTTTACTGCTCCTACTTTGGTTTTTTCCATTTTTTTTTTTTCCTAAAGCACTCTCCTTTAGAGTACAAACCATTGGCCCAGAGGTCCAGCAGCATCCTGGATGGCTCTCTTGTTGTCCTGGTGAACAACTATTTGCATGTTTCCTTCCTTTGCTTTGTTTATCTTTCATATTTCACTCAGTCAGCTCTCCAGGGCAGGCACTGCCTCTCCCTCCCCAGCCACACAATTACAGCTCTGAGCACAACCAGAGGCTCTCACCAGCTGAGGTCTCCCACTGCCAGCCCTGCAAACAACAGCAAACCTCAGGAAGCTGGAAGCTGTTCCATGGCACTGCAGCACCCAGGTTCAGCAGGTTTTCCTTAGCACTCAGCTTATTTCCAGTCTCTGAAGAAGGACTTTGCTACAGACACGAGAAGCTGGATTCATACAAACAAACAGAGCTTGCCTTCTTGATTTATCTATCTAACACAGATTTTGATGTAGTTTTTATTGATAGGGAGGACTGAAGGAGAAGAAAATACATTCCTCCTCTGTAGGTATCTTTTTTTCAAGAAAAAGATGACTTCTAGGCAATGAAGTCACTTCCAGAAAGTTTTCTGCAGTCTACAGCATAGCTTTTTCTACCAGTGGTAAACAACTGGCAAAGGGTGCAAATGTTACTCTTGAGCCACTGGAGGAACAGGATAATCTCATTTCTTCCTCTTCCTCAATTAAAACTATAGAATAATTCCACAAGAGGGGGAATTAATTGAAAGAGAAGTCATAGGGACAATGTTTTGAGAGAATGCTGCAGACACTAGCTAATTTTTATTGCAGAGTAGTGCGTTGCAAGGTAGGACTGTTCTGACATGGTACTTGGAGTCTCCTCTGAAATAACCTTATAAAAAGTGGTTCCCTAAAATCAAATACTTAGTGCAGAAGTTCTGTCTCATAGATTTTATATTTAAAAGTAAGCATACTACAAGAAAGACATACAATTTTAGAAATTGTTAAAGAGGTTTACCTAACATACAAAAAATGCCATTTTTTATATGACAAGAATGTACATTTTGCTTTCTATATAAGGTTGGAAATAATAATGCCAGATCATTGTTGTAGTAATAGCAGATACATGCCTAAAAACCTCTAGTTCTCTGTGTGAATATGAAACAGTGAGGAGGTGTCAGTAATCTGAATAAAGTGCTTCAATTCAAGAGATTAAAATAATGAGAAGAAGAATAAAAAAAAAGGGAGTCATCAGTAAATCATTTTGCTTGACCTCTTCTAACTTAGAAACCATTATTAGCACAACACATTTTTTCCCACTTGCCTGTGGAATTGTGACTCCATCACCACATCATTCTTACAGATACTGAACAAATTCTCTTGCAGTACTCCTCGAATTCTACCAACAGTTACAGAAATTGAATTTTTCCCTTTGCATTTTTATATCCTGGAAATGGATTTTTACGCTGGAGGTTCAAGTATCTGGATCTACCATACCCACACAATCTCACTGACAGCCAGGGGGAATTGGGCACAGGCCAGCAGCCATTGTAGTACTAAACTATCTACAGTTACAATGAAAACTAAAATACAAAACTGCAGCATTAGGTGAAACTGCCAATCCTGAAAACTGGTTTTAGGTATCAGGTGTACAAAGTAGTGGAAAGGTCCTTTATATTTCAAAGATAAGCCTCAGTTATTTCTACAGAGGTGTCTAGAGATTATAACTATGATTAAATTAAGCCAAAACATCACTTTTACAATTTGCTTTAAAATTTCAAATTACATAAAAAATCTCAATCAAAGAATATAAAATAATTTTTGTCAGTGATCTGCCTGCTATTTATTCTCCTTTACAAAGAGACATGCCGTGACTTAAAATTCAACCAAGTGTTTCCACTTCTGAAATCACCCTGAAATACAAACTGCAAGATATTAAGGGAACACAGGATATTTATTCTGCTCATGGACTCAACTTGTTGCTAAATGTTAAAGGAAATGTGTACCATTATTCCCTGTGACTCCACCCTTCCCTGTGGGAATAATAAAAGGAAAGCAAAAAAAACACCTTTCTACTTTCGCTTGATTTTACTTTTCCTTACCAGGATTCTTTTTGGCAGGCTGGTAACAACAGTTTCACTGTCCCAAGAGCCATTCCTGGCAGAGAAATGTTTTGACATGCAGCTATCATTCCATGGAGAGCCTGGTAAGCAAAGCACAGCTTGGGAGGCAGGCCTGCCCAGCTCCTCAGGTCCTTAACAAAGGCAGGAGTGACCAACTGCAGTACTAACAGAATGGGAATGCCAGGAATCTGGGGAATTTCATCCTTTGCATAATGGTTCCACTTAAAGACAGCCTTCAATGTAATTGTTTCTAAATGAGATTTCTATCATTTTTGTATCTTTCAAATGGATAAAGGCTTAGTGCAAGCAAGTACTTTCTAGCATTTTTTCAGGAGACACTTTGCATTGATCACCTGAAGACAAATGTACAATAGAGAAAGATGATTTTTTTCTTACGTGTTCTCTTTAAAGTTAGTCCTTTTCTTTTCTCTGTGCAGTTATGATCAGGGCTGCTTTTTGAAAAGTGTGTCTTTCTGTTCTCAATATTTCAGTGTTATTGCTGTGAGCATTATTTTATTACCCTTCTAATTTTAGGGTCTGTTTTTCCGCATCATCTCGTTTCAAAAAAGCTTTTCTTAGCCCTTGATTATCTTCTTGCTTTTGGAAAAATCTTTTTCCTCAGTATGCCACATACACATCTCCTGCCTTATACTTTCTGAGTATTTCACTCAACCTCACTGAAATTAGGGATGAAATACTTCAGTTGATAAAATCACATAGGACAAAAGATACCGGTCGCATCATCAGCAAGATCTTTGCTTCATATGCTCAAATGACCTAGAAAAAAAATCTTGCATTACTGAGTTATCAACTGACAGATCCAACAGAAGCTACTTTTAAGGGTGGCATCTTGCCTTTTGGCAAGAATTTTAATTTTTCACTCCACGAGCATTAGCGATAAATAAGTGGGACGATTAAAAGTAGATCAAAAAGTAGAAACAAAAGTAGAAAAGCTCACTAAGCACTAGTCTAACTGCTCCCAGGGACCTAAAAAAGAATCTTTTCCATGGAGCATATTTCAGGGTTGAAAATAAAGAGAATCTCTTTACTTCCTTCACTAGTTTTACATACTTCATACCTCATCCCAAACTCATCTAGAGGATGGATTTCACAACCATCTGCACTTTGCTACCTAATGAATTTATTTGGGAAAAAATATTGTAGTGGAAAAACATACTTGGACTCAGACACAACATAAAATAGACAGAATTCTGGAAACTTTTTGAATTTCCATTCGGTGGTTCTTTAGTTGTACTAATATGTAGCACAGGCATAAGCTAAATTTTAGTTTCAGTGTTAAGAGCCAAGTATATCTTCTGAGAGTACAAATCTGGTGTATCTTTTAAATGTGACTGTAGTCAGAATTATTTCTTTAAAGGGGGCAGTATATGCCCTTAAACACCACCATCACAAAACCTCTGATTTTACATGAAGTGTAAACCAAGTATTACATCAGTCTGCTGCATCTACTTGTCCCCTCTTTTTTTAAAAAAGAAAATCTAAATGGAGTTGGCATATATCACAAAATGTTTACAGCCTTTGTGGGTCCCAATGGCATGTTTTTCTACTAGGGCTCATTCTGTCATATCTAGAAACTTTATTTTTAGCCAATGGCAAGTTATTTTGGTTTAAAAGACCAGTCTTGGTACCAGTACTTCACTTGTATGTTGCCAAGTTTAGATGATGTTACTTAACAGAAACTTCCTTGGTATCCTAAGGACAGCTCCAGTTCACCAGCAGTACTGAAAGCAGGCTCATCTCTGCTGGAGCAAGGAAATACCCACAGACACACTAAGGGGGCTTGTGCTTCCATTTCCCAGGAGAGAGGGACAAACCTCCTGCCTTCTGGTGCTGTAGTTCACTGGCTTTTATTTCTACTCCATTTCAGAGCAGGAACTACTCACTTACTGAGGTAGTCTAGCTGAACAAAGGAATCAAGTGTTAAATTAGGAGTATAAAGCCCCTAATTTCTCTCGAGATTTATATTTTCATTCCCAAAAGAGAGATAAAATTTCCAACTCAGCAGCTAATGCAGTAATAATTGAACAAATATTTCATGTGTTGATTACTTCGCAGATAGCAAAAAGCCTATGCAGGTGGCTAAGCTTACTGGATCAATAGTGAATACAGATATTTCAGATAATTGGATTGACTCCTTAGTGGATGGTTACTGTCACCAGTGATTGGCCAGAATTCCTACAGCAGAATGCAGCAAATCAAAGTGGGAATGTCTCTGATTGATACCACACCACTTCAAAGACAAAATACAACTGCAGCTGGTATTTCTGTGTAAATGGGAATAACTCTGCAGTAGTGTTCTAAATTAATTAAACTACCTTCATACCCAGTTTAGTGTAGACATATCTAAATCAATTTAAATTACACTCTGAGGACTAAGATTCATCCATTAATTCATTAAATCAAATTAAAACTATTAAGTGCAGCTGAAATAATTTTAATAGCATTCAGAAAAACTAAATCAATTGCGTTACGTGAATGTAAATTATTAATCTAATGAATCCTTAACTGATTGCTATTGATTTGTTTACTAGTAAAATAAATATTTTATAATTGGCATTTGGAGCCAACCCATGTGACTTCTAGTTTCCATACATGTGCACACACACACACACACNTGTAAATTATTAATCTAATGAATCCTTAACTGATTGCTATTGATTTGTTTACTAGTAAAATAAATATTTTATAATTGGCATTTGGAGCCAACCCATGTGACTTCTAGTTTCCATACATGTGCACACACACACACACACACACACACACACACACACGAATGGATGCTTGCACCCATCCATGTAATCTTTAGCCAAATGCCTTGGGGGTTTTTTCAGACCTGAAGAATGAGCAGCTTCTTTTTACCAGTGTTAAAACTGGAACCCAACAGTAAAAGAAGTCACAGCGCAGCTTTTGAGTTGCTGCACAAACTGGACACACTTGCTTTAAAATTTCACATTTAAGAATTACAATTATCAATAATGGGGCATTAACTGCCCTTCTGGGCTGTATTTGGCTAAATCTGTCCCTGTAGAAGGAAAAAAGCATACAATATGCAACATATAGAGTGCTATCTACATATTCCACCAGAAACTGAACAGACATTGTGTCTGTTGTGACCCCTTGGGATTTTTCACAGGGTGTTTCCAAATTTCCAGTGCCAGGGGATGCTTCAGGCCTTTGCACACAAGAACTGTGGTCAGACCCCTCAGTCTGACAACAGCCCAGTGCCTGCTCCTGCCTGTGCCCTGCAGGCAGAGAACCTCTGCAGAAATAGAGGTTAGGTGATGAAAATACAAATAGCCCCCTTCGTTGGGTAAAAAAAGGAAGCTGCCAACTCTACCACAGAATAAAATTGTTATATCAGGTATCTGCTTCTAATCCTGCTTATATTGGCACAAGATAGAAAAGAGACCATAATGATGTTACCAATTGAAAGCTGCAAAATACAATAAAATCATTACTAAATGAGTTGATTCCAAAGACAGAGAGAAACAGCTTGTTATTTTAGAAATGCAAACAGCTTCTAAATAGTTTGCAGAAAGTTTTGAAAAATTCAGCTCCTAAAAAAAATACTCTAATATTGCATTGTATATAACATTAACAAAATTACTACAGTAAAAAACTTGGCTTCTAATAAGCTGTTATTTAAGAATTGGATTTTAAACCTGGAGCTCCTTCTCCATCTTGTAAATTCTCAAACTTGTTTCTGTAGAAACACCACTCCTTTATTCAGCAGAGCAAAGATGGAGATCTGCCAAACTGTTATGCAAGATAATGAAGCAGTTTCTCAGAGGGTGAGAGATCACATGAAATCACATGCACTACA
>VZUA01094712.1:11581-24508 GCA_013401035.1 Horornis vulcanius
ATTTCAGTTTTGTCTTTGTCATTCATGAATAAAGTAGAGTCCATATTAAGGACTATATTTTCATCTCCATGTCTTAGAGTGATGTTTGCTTTGGAAATACCTCTGTGCCTTCCCTATAAAACCCAAATAACCTTTGGTCTGCCATGAACTGGCCATGAAGGCAATTGTGGATGACTGCTGTTATAAACACTCACACAATAAAACAAGTTATGAATAGAGGAAGAAGACAAAATGTTAATACTTATCACAATATCATGTGTAAGTTTTATCATTGTTTCCTCAAGATTTTGTTACAGACACACAGCCTGAAGCCAAAAACATGAGATTTAACTTTGGCTGTTGAAAAGTTTGCAACGACACCTGTAGAAGAAAAGGAAAGGAAAGGAAAAAAAGTGACTTTTTCATCTCTTTACTGGACATGGAGCACCAAGTGGTGTTTAGTGGCAGACACAGGCAACAACAAGGGAGGTTTCACAGGGGAGAAGCAAGCAAGCTCTGAACATCTTGGCTGGGGCTGGCATGAAGGAATGATCTCTGTGCTTCCAGAGAGAGGGCAGGTGGATGATTGAGGAAAAGGTGCAAGAGAAATCAAAAAAATCTCACAAGAAAAAACAATGTGATTAATATTTTTTGACCTAGAACAAAAAAAAAGTAGACACAGCTGCTATGGAGGAGGATCTCTATTGTTAAACATGCCCTTGTTCAGGGAACATATTTTATCTTTTATAATGTCATTGCATGATTGCCTATAAGTTTAAAGTAAACACTTTATTCTCAAATCCTCATTTGTGCAAAAACTGATTCTGAGCAACTTGGCTGGCAGCAGATGACTCCTCTGGAGGTGACGTGCAGGCAAACCCAGGGACCAGGAGCCCTAAATAAGCATCCAGATCTTTTTGCATTGCTCCAAAACAAGGGTTGTTCTTACTGCCATTGAAATAGTATGGGTCTGGGTTAAAAGATGAAATCAGTGAACTGGAAAAGAAGGAATGTGTCTTACAAGGGGAAAACTAGGAAGTTCTGTACTAAGGAGGAAGATGCTTCAAGCCTGAAGGTCTACAGGGAGTTAGTAATATACCAGCAGAATCTCGTGGACTTAAGATGGTGATCTGCTCAAAAGGCCCTTGCATTCTGGTTTCCAGAACATTTGAAAACAGAATACCCATGCCAGACTTCTGAGTCTCAGGAATGAGAAAAAAAAAAAGCTTTCTATGTCTGCACTAAGAATCAAAAATAATGTAAACTACCAGCAAACCTCTCCTTCTCTTGAGAATTTTAAAAATGGAGAAACTTGTCGTTGGTATTAGTTCACTATTACATGTATTTTGGGCCAACAGGAATTGCCTATATTAAGTAATTAATTGCCAGCTGAGTCTTACAAATTTTAGTCTGGGGCAGTATAGTGGGTTGACCCTTGGCTGAATTCCAGGCACTCACCAAAGCTGCTCTCTTACTCTCTCCACGACTGGACAGAGAAGAGAAAATATAACAAAAGGAGACAAGGACCATGAGAGATTACTCACCAGATACTGTCACGGCCAGAGCAACCTCAGCTTGGGGATATTTATTAAATTTATTCCTAACAAAATCAGAGCAGGATAATGAGAAGTAAACCAAATCTTAAAAACATCTTCCTCCCACCCATCCCTCCTCCCTGGGCTCTACCTCCTCCCCTGCAGCAGTGCAGGGAGATGGGAAATGGGGGTTAGCGACAGTTCATCACATGTTGTTTCTTCCACTGCTCAGGGAGAGGAGTCTTTCTCCTGCTCCAGTGTGGGTTCCCTCCCACGGGAGACAGCTCCTCACGAACTTCTCCAGTGTGAACCCATCCCACAGACAACAGTTCTGCCTGAGCTGCTTTGGTGTGGGTCTGTTCCACACAGTGCAGTCCTTAAAGAACAGCCTGCTCCAGCGTGGGACCCCACAGGGTCAGTCACAAGTCCTACAAGGAGACCTCCAGCGTGGGCTCCTCTCTTCACAGGTTTATAGGTCCCTGCCAGGACTCTGTTCTAGCATGGGTTTCCTATGGGTTCACAGCGTTCTTTCAGGCATCCTTCTGCTCTAGGGTGGGTCTCCTCCATGGAGTGCACGTGGATCCCTGTGGCCCTCTGTGGGCTCCAGCTGCTTCACCATGGTCTGCACCATGGCCTGCAGAGGAATCCCTGTTCTGGCACCTGGAGCACCTCCGCCTCCTCCTTCTCCACTGACCTTGGAGTTGTTCTTCTCACATGTTCTCACTCCACCATTTTCTGGTCCCAATTACATCTGCACAATACTTTTTTTCCTTTTAAAATACATTATCAAGTAGTCATTACTATATTCCTGATGGGCTCAGCCTTGGTCAGTGGTGGGACCATCCTGGAGCTGGCTGGCATTGGCTCTGCTGGACATGGGGGAAGCTTTCAGCAGCTTCTGACAGAAGTCACCCCAAAGCCCCTCACAACAAAACCTGGCCATGCAAACCCAATACAGCTCATGGTGGAATTTTGTACTTGCCAGCTGCAAAATGCACCACACTTGTTGGTGGAGTCAACTTCCACCTATACTTGTTCCTGTGATTCTTAGTGTTCTTCATGTTTATAGATGATTTTTATCGTTGGGATGTGTTTATTTCAAAGCATTTGAAATAGCATTTGAAGAGATTGGTTTCAGGGAGATTAGCATTATTATTAGAATGGTGCTTATTTTACTAATCTCTATTATGCAACTGTTTGTTCTTGATTATTAATAATCATTTCCTTTTGATAGAAACACTTCCACAGCAACCAATTATAGTGCTTTGTGCAAACACAGGATTATGAATTCCAGTGGGGAATAAACAACAAGTGCAGTGGAATTTTAAAAACAAAGAGCTTGTTTTTATGCAGATGCCTCAGTGCTAAAAAATGAGGAAAATTGTATGCTGGAGAGGCAGAAGTTCCTTCCAATTAGAATGTTTTTCAACAATTTCCACAAAATGCCTAAATTAAGAACTTAGCACTGGCTGGAGCAGTACATCTCATCTGGTATTCTCCCTCCAGCAGCAGCCAATGTCAGAAACGTGTCATTACAACTCCTCCCCAGATCCACATTCCCTGAAAAGACTCACTGGATGTCATAGCTGGTCCAGTCTGCCTAACTAGGCAGGACTGCAGCCATTTCCAAGCAGAGCTTTTTACTGAGCAGATCCAGCTGAAAGAGGATGCCCTGACTTTGTGATTTGTTTTCTGGCTCTAATACTGCCTATCTTGGGCAGTACAGCTGGAGCAAATGGTGTCTCTACTCTGCAGATACTTTTGTGTATGATTAATGCTGTACACCTGATGAGAGTTTTTGTATCTAACGATAAGCAGAGGAGGAGGAATTTGCAGAACCTGGTACACATTTGCTCTTTGCTCCACAAAGGGTGGTCTGTCTGTGAGAGGTGAGCTTTGCAGTTTGGTTTGAACAGCTGATAATAAGCTTAAACCAGAATACCATATATTACACATGTCCAAGTCTTAAGATTAGAATAAGATATATGCCAAAAATATTTTAAAACTGCTCATTTAATTTTGGTGTTATCAATCAGGGAGATTTCCTCTGTGTTCATGGCTTCAATTTACTGTTTATAGCTCCACAGTGTGATTTTTTCCCCTAACAAATGCAGCCTTGTACCCCTTATCTACAATAATGATTGCTTCAAATAAAATTTACTTTCTGCCTGTGAAAACAATTCCAAGGGTAAATAGCAATTTGCTAGTGTGTGCTTTAAATAAGCTTTATTTTTTTTGATGTCGTATGTGATTATTTGGAAAAGAGATTTTATTCCCTAAGAATTGGCTTGTGCTGTGAGGGAACTTGATCACCTGACAAAAGCAGACATACAGTTACCTCATGGTAGAAAGAAAAAGAGTATAAATGTCTCACGGGTGCATTTCAAAGACACAGACAGCAAAAGCAGAGAGCCTCCATCCTACAAAGGTCAGCCATGCTCCTGATGCCTGGAGAGCAAACAGACACTTCTCTCCTGAGATGAATTTCCCTCAATTTCAAAAAAACAATTAGGGTGGGGAGGCAGAGCAAGGATGGCACAGCATATACAAACCCCTGCTCTGGCAGGAGTTGTACATTATGGGCTGTGTGGTGTGCAAGTACAAGGTACCAGGAGGGATAAGCAATGAATCTCTCTGCCAGTCCCACAGGGGCTGTGGCACAGGAAGAGATGGCCCTAAGGTGTGGTGGAGGTTGGCAGGGATGTGCCTGGGACCAGGGCAGTGTTGCTGGAGTCCTTTGCCAGGGTATGACACAGCCCAGTGCACCCCTGGATGAGCCCTGATGCTGCTGGGCCTCAAAGCAGTGCAGAACTGTGTTCACATGGGGAAGGTACCAAGGCTAAGAAACCCTGAGCTTTTAATGGTCTTGCAGTTGTGACTGGAGCAAAATTCTCACGGGTCCCATTTATCCCAGGTGCAACATGGCTGAAATCAGTGTGAGTGACCTCTTGGTTTGATTCCCCACAAATAGCAATGTCAGAGCTGCCTCTTAACTGCCTGGGTTTTATTAACCTTGTCAGTTTTTCTCAGCTATCCAAAGGAATTCAGGGAGCTTAAAAATCAGAACAACCACTCTGGCTATAAAGTAAAGTGGGTCTTAACCTGCCAGCCCTGTCCTCACAGGGGAAGAGTGGGAATTTCATAGTCACCCATGTCTCATCAAAGGATTCCAGTAGCAATAACAGAAATGTAGGGGGTTTCCCCCCAAAAAAATTGTCCTGAAAAATTAATTTTCACATTATGTAATTATCCTATTTGATAAAATCTGATTTTCTCTGTTAGGATGCCTCTGTTTTTCCCACAAGGGAGAACCTGATTCTGCTGTAGCTGAAGTCAAGGGCATCTTCAGCACTCATTGCAATGGAGCAGATGCAGAGTTGCAGAGGATTCTATTTGGGGACCCCACAGTTCATCAGGGCTTGCCTTGGCTGCTGTGGTTCTTTTGCCATGGTGTAGTTGCTTTAAAGACACAAATGGTCCCTTCTATTTCTTTTAGAGCAGCAGTGTCAGTAAGGTCAGCTCTTGTTCTGGGACACTGGGTGTGAAAATGCTGACTGAGGAGCAGGACTGGTTCCCAGGCACAGATGCTTTAGTGTGATTTGCAAGCTTGGCACACATCTGCAGGTTGTGCCTTAGCAGCAAGCAGACAGTGTGGAACAAGTATAAAGCCAAGGTTTATATATATATATTTTTTTTCCTCTTTCTTTTGTTTCCTTCTTCTTCCCATGAGTCTTTTAAAACTGGCTACTGCTTTTAAGCCTAAAATGGTTTGTGCTTCTTCACAGGAAGGCATTACACTGTGAATATCTGTAACTACTGAGCTGGCAAAAACTTTTTTCCACCTCTGCTTACTGTTCTGCAGTGGCCCTAGTAGTCCTGCATCAGGTTCTTCATGAAACTCTTTTGCTTATCCTCAAAGCTGCAGTTTTTAACTTTTATCTTTTATTCACTCACTGGGATAAACCTTGACTACCCTAAAGCTCTGCCACCTCTTATTATTTCTGGAAGTTCTTGGCAGCTTGGTTGTGGTTCTTGGTTCTGGCTTGAAGAGTGTGGTCACAGGATTAAAAGCCATCAAGTTTTCTTCTTCCCAGTAGGTTTCTGTGGGAGCTGGGAAATATCTCAGGTGGCACATATGAACCAGGCTCTCAGAAACCCGTAATAGAATGAGAAGAGGATTCTATGAGTACAGTTTGACCATCTTCAGCAGCACACATGGAGTCTAGTGGACACTATTGTCTAGTGATGAGTAAATTAGCAACCATCAGCCTCAAAGACACTAAATATGTGTCTTTACTTAGGAATGGGGGAATATTGTACTGAAAATTGTTTTTTTATTAAGTAGCTGTTTGTGTTGGTTTTTCACAGTCCTGAAAATTTTTAATAGTTACGTTGCAGTGATTATCTGAGCAGTGAAAATTTGAACTTGAAGTTTCAATAGCATGAAAGAATTCCCATATTGGAGCTGATCAGGAAAGCTGAAAATACAAACAAAGAGCTTGGTCTTTTCCCACTGCTGTAGGCTTTTTTCCCTGATTTTGCATAGTCCCTGCCTTTCCGCTTCTCGCCAGGGATAAATCTACTGACCTCATCAGCAGATGTATTTTTAGATGTATTGTTTCTAGCTAGAAGGTTGCAACAGAGAGGGCCGTTAACATGTGTTACTTTGAGTTTGTGCTTTTTGTGTTTCAGAATACAAATAACTGCAGCCTTCAGCACCTTTGAAGGGGATGGCCTTGCTGCTCTTTCCTTGCTCTTTTATGGACTCACTTGGCAGATGAAAGCTCTGTCAACAAAATAGTCTTGGGTTTGGCCACTTTTGATTTGTAATGTATTTGATATTGTTTATAACACAGTTAAATAAACAGAATGATTACCCTAAATTTGACTCCCTCTAAAACAGAAAGAAATAATGTGTAACTTGGAAATAGTTGTTTAGTACTTGTTTTGCAGCATCACAGAGACACTCAGTGTCAGAGCACACGCCGGCACTGCTCACCTGCCTCGTGGTCTGCCTGTACATTTTCTTACTTGAGTGATAATTTTACAATACAAGATGTGCCTGCAAAGCTGTGATGCGCCCTCGTTCATGGACCTCGTTCTTCAAACCAAAATTAATTTTGAGTTACATTGGTACAGAAAAGATAAAGTGGAAAGAATTGAGAAGCTTTTATAGAGGGCCTGTTTCATTAATACTCTTCTGCAACTTGGTGGAACAGAGCTCTTATTGTTATTTGTATACCACTCCCTCCCCTGTTCTGCTAGCTTTGTTGACCATAAAAGTGTGCTTCTAACTTCCTAATTTCTATAGTAAAATGGAGCATTTTTTTGGAGTAGGGACCAATGCAAAATAATGAGGGACACACCTCAAATATTTAAATTGAATGACAAATTAAAAAATATCCTAACTGATGGTTATGTTGACACATGTGGCCAAACACCTCCCTCTCTTCCTCTTCAGGGCACAGTTCCCCTGTGCTGGGTGACCCCCTCATCCCTGACTAAAAGATGAGTAAAGTAATGAAAATATACCTGCTTTTGGGCTGTGCAGTTGGACACAACTTTCCCATGGTGTGCGAGGATTAAAGGCAAGGGGATGGTGGATGTCTCAGCAGATGCAGTGCAACTCCTGCTGGCCCAGCCCCAAGCCCTGGCTGCATCCCAACACTATCTCTGGGGGAAAAAAACCTGCCCCTGGGGCACAGTGTGGGCAAAATTGTCTCTATATCAAGAAGGGAGGCTTGTCCTACACATCTGGCCCAAGTACCAGAGCCAAGTACTATAAAGGGAGGGAGGAAGCTCTCCAGGCCACCTCTGTCTTGACAAAGATGACCTGTGTTCTGATCTGTGTTCAGTGAGGACAATCACTGGGAAAAGCAGCATCATTTTCCTTGCAACTTCACCTCCTTCTCATTGCCTCTGTGGAAAGAATTCCCCTGGCTGCTTTGTGGATGTGTTATATATAGCCCAAACACTTACTGCCTCTACCTGTACAGATACATATTGTGTAGCAAAGAAAAACAGTGGAAGATAATTAATCCTGGAGGCCCAGTCCTCTCACGAAAAATCAATGAAGACTTTTCCTTGCTTTGTTTCCAGGTAAGAGAAGAGAGGACAATCTTTATTACAACTGACAGTTCACTTCCCTGGAGCAGAAAGGTTTTCCCTTACATCTAGCAGAAAGAATAGTGTTTTGCACCTGCCAGATGCTGTTGCCATGGCAATTGAACTTCGCACTTACGTTGGAGGAGCAAAGCCCCCGGAGTAGGTACAGATCAAACACAGCAGAGAGGGTGCTCTGCTGGGGGCTGCCAGGTGGCCCAGGACTTTGCTTCTCTGTTTCCCCATTCAATAGATGGGTAATTTAACTTTTTAAACCATTTTGGAAGGAGTTTCAGTTGAGCAAATGATGCTGGCTGGGAATTTTCTTGCCAGCAGATTGTGTTTGGGCTGCTTGCCTGTGGCTCTGGATGTGCTGGTCTGCAGGAGCTGAGCATGCCTTCAGGGCTCTGCCAGCCCAGGCTGCCCTGATGCCTTGTGCACTACTGGGCCTGTCCCCTCCTGTGCCCAGACATAGGGGCTGGGCTGTGGTTAGACAGCTGTAGGCCTTTTAAAGCATTCCTCATTTCCCTGAATTCCTTCACTGGTGCCCAAATATTCACAAGGTACTCTTGCAGGTGCAAATCCACCCCAAAGTGCCCAGGGGCCACGAGACCATCAGCAGGTAATTTACTCCCAACACCTCATTTCCCAATTGTCCCAAGCAAATGCACATTTTGGCTGAGGACTTCCACACCAAACTTAATTCCCGAAGGACTTTCCATCCTTCAAACACAGTTAACAAGTTAGGGAGTGTGTGGTGTAATGAGCAACCAGAGCTCCTTCTTGGCTCAGCTGCTGCTTTGTTTTGAGAGCACCACACAGGAGGATATGACACATTGACCTTAATCATTGATTGGTGCCCCATCCTGCCAAGCACTGCATACATCAATATGGACACAATGCTGTTCCGAGGGAGACGCGGTGATCACCACGGAGTCGGAGCGGGAAAAGAGGAAGTTTAATTTTTCTTACAACTTATATAGATTTCTAGAAAGGAGACCACATTGGAAGACAGAGGTCCAACCTCTTCACTTCCACTGGTCTAAGAAAGTGCCCATCAATTGTCCTTTCACAGAAAGGAATGTAAAAACATGATAAAGAGTACTATAAACATTACTTTGTTTACATGAAGTTTCTGACTCCAAGGCTGAAGGCTGTGAAACAAGGCGACACATCAAGAGAGACTTGGCCTTGAGAGAAATCCCTGTTTATCAGTGTACTACTGGCAACAAGAGAGGGTTATAATGTGGTGAGAGGTGCAGTTGACAACTACAGAGTGCTGTGCACTCATTGGAGGAAAGGAACTTCAGTTGCACAGTGCTATTCTTTTTAAAAGATAATTTTCTATGGAAAATAAACCCCAAAGCTCAAAGAAATGTTATAGATGAGACATTTCATTAGGAGAAATGATTGACTGAATTAAATACTAATCAAGCAAACTCTGAAGCATCATGCTACAATCTTTAGCCTCTAGGACCTTGAAGAATTAGCTTTCTTACGCTTTCCTCTTCAAAAAAACCCAAAAAACAAACAGATGATGGAAAAAGACTTCTGCTCTAAACTGTGTACTCCTAATACTTAACCTCTAGTTACCTTGGCTGAGAGTCATGCCAGTCTCTACATCTCACTTAACATGTTCATTTCCGCTGCTGCATGTTCGTATTCAGGTTCCTTCTGTAGTTAGCAGAGAAACAGTCATTGCTCCTGAGGCAGACAGCCAAGCCCAATCTGATGAACCTGACGAGTGTCTGTTCCTCTCCCTGTTTCCCAGGTGGAGCTGGTGCCACAAGTGGGGATGGGCATCATCTGCACTGGGCATTTCTAAGCTTAGATATGTGGCATTGCTAAGCTTAGGTGACAGGTGTCACTGTGCAGGTCAGCAGAGAAGCAGCATTGCAGACAGGCAGGAAAGGCCAAAGTCCAGCCACGCTCACTGTGTTTCCTTGAAGGAAGCTGTGCTTGAATCTTTGTAGTAGTATAGCATGAGATAAACAAAAGGAGTAAGTGGGGACAGAGAGTGCAGAGCTCTGACTACTCCAGCAAGCTATCCCAGCTCTCCCTTAACACAGGAGAAAACATTTCTTTGGTTCTGTTTCTGCTTGTTGGTCCTGCCTAATAACAGTACTTCAGGGAACACTGTCTCTTTCTCTGGGTCTCCACAACAAAAATTCTTCTAGTCTCCCATGGAATCTGTTGCAGAACAAATAAAAAACTGTTCTGTCTGGGTAATCACAACAAAATCAATCACTTGAATGGCAGGAAGAATGTAATGTGCAGTGGCTGAAGGAAGGGTCTTCCCTTCTCACCTTTAGCTCTGCGTTTCAATCAGTCAGGCCACTCAGCTTTGCATTATCTCCCAGAAAATGCCACAGGAGAAGGGCTGAAGCAAAAGTTAGTCTTAAAAAAAGAATCATTGAAGAGTTTAGGTGGGGCTCAGTGTGGCTGCCCCTTTTGAACATTTGGTGCCCCAACATCAGCACATGCAGCAGGTGAGAATGGACAGCTGGACTTTTTCACCAGGGCATATTGAAGGGGTCAGACAGGTGAGTGAGGGATGTGCAAGTGCATTGAGAGAGGGATGTGGCTTTTTAAAAAACATCTGAACCCCAAGTACCCCCCTGTGCCCCCCTGAGCTAAGAGTGGCTTATGCTTCATCTCCCCTCCATACACTAGTTTTTTTCACTTGAAAATGAACATATTGTACTTTGCAGAGGCGGACAATTTGCTGAATTTCATTTCACTCCTTCAATCTGCTTAATGAATAACAATAAGCTTGAAGGTTTCACTGGATTCCAGCACTGAGCTGAAATTTTCATTAACAACATGAGGTTTTCAGACCTCACTTGAATTTGGTTCTGCCTGGATCACCTGCCTCTTCTCTGTCCTTGCATGGCTAAATTTTATGTTGCCAAATTAAAACAGTCACTCCATGTTCACCTAAAAGGCAGAAAGAAATGGAAATAATAAGGAATTCTTGAAAGAGATCTGTAATGCCAAAAGTTACTGTGCGGACAGATTTCACTCTTCTGGTAGTTAATATGACTCATTTTGAAATTGGATAATTGCTACGTGGTGGTGAGTTCATCACTTCCAAACAAAATGAGGTGTGGGTGTGTTTATGTGTGTGCAAGGCATTAGCATTCACTAGCCATTAAAGAAAGTGTATCTTCAGTCTACTAGTTCAACTGTTTTCCACATTGAAGTGGAAACCCTCTGTTCTATAAATAGTTAAAACCCAGTCAAGTGTTGGTGATCCTCTGGATTCTGACTACCATTCATTCTGGGCAGGCAAACTCTGTCTGCTCTGTCCAGGAAGGGGTCAAGGTCCTTGCAGGAAGGACCCAAATACAGATGGCTGGATGCATGACTAAAGTGAAGACACAGAACTTGCAGTGGTACAGCCCAGACTCTGGCAAGACTTGTTGTGGTCATCTAGGCTGAACCTGCAGTGAAGAGAGATGATCAGGTTAGAGGTACAAAAGGATTCTAAAATAATCCTTTTGCCCTCATAAGCAATTCTTATGATTTATGGTTATATTTTAATTTAAATATGCTTAGATTATATGATAAGTAGAAATACAGGTATTCATAAACTTTTTCTCCTAGAGATTCTAGCAAATATATCTTTAGAACCGAATTCTTGAGCAAGTCAGGACCAGGCTGCTTCAGAACTTTTCAATGACATGGACTGGCTACAAGAGCAAATTATCTACTCCTAAGGTGGAGACAGAATGGAAGAATTCCATCCCATGTATTTTTCCTTTGGGTGAGGAAATGCAAATGTCTGAAGATTATGGGGATGTTGCTCTGCCTTGCCTGAAGACCCAGCTTCTCCTAATATTTAATCTGAGTCCTACAAATCACAAACTAATGCCCTGGATTTGAGTCCTTCAGAGATAGAATCCCATTTCTTAAGACTTTTCATGTTCCAGAGAGACAGCAGAATTGAAAATTTTCAGAAGTGATCTGGGCAAGACCTTGAACAACATTTTGAAGTTAACTTTGTTTGGAGCATAAATTTGGACTAGACCTCCACAAGTCCCCTTGGAGCTCAGTTTGCCAGTTAATCTGTCTTTCTCTGAGGAGGGATTCTGCCCAGACAGTTTCCATCCTTCCTGAAACACAGTGTACATACACAGACATTGAACCCCATCTTGGCTTTGAACAAAAGTTATTTTTCATGCTTTATAGTCCTGTTCATACACCTCAGTATTATCTTCACATAACAGTTCTGCCTTGTGTTCAGCCTACGATGGATGCATCACAACACCTACATCCTTTCCTGCATAACTCTCATTGACTTTTTCCCAACCCAGTAGGCCCTAGTTGAATATATTTGTATACCTGAACTAGCTTGCATTTATCTTACTGAGTTTTTGGGGTTTTTTTTTCAGCCTACATGTCCTGTTTGTTGAGATAATTTTGAATTCCAACCCTATCTTTTGATGTACTTTCACATCAAAGTCCCCTCAAAGCTTGGTATTTACAGATTAAATAACCAGGAGGTTATTAAATACTTCCTGATCTCTCCCTCTGTTCCACCTACTTCTTACAAGTGAGCCACAGAGGAAACATGAAAGACCAGAGGAAGATATTATTTTGCTATTGGATACTACTTCTGAGCTATGTTTTCACTGAGAAAAATAAAATCCTCAGTTACGGCCCCTCTAAATAAAGGCAGTGTAATGCCCCAGAGCATGAAACAGTAGAAATCCTACCAAGATGAAGGGTCATATCCTGAACCAAGCCAGCTAACACCCTTGAGACACACATTCCCCTACTGAAGGGCAAGGTGCAGAGGGAGCAGTGGGGGAGTAAGCCTGGCACTTGCAGCACAATGCTGAGAAGTGTGCATTAACATCTTCTGTCGAGCTGCTGCCTTCCTTCAGAGAGCTGTGGTGTTACCTCCTCCCACTGCAGGGTGTCTCAGCAGTCTCTGTGTCTCAGGCCCATGGCTTATTGGCCAAATGCTTTTCTTTCACCCATGCAGAAGAGCATCTGCACAGCTGTTTCATATTAACCAACATGCGATTCACAGTTGTAGGAGCCATCTGTGCTGAGTACCATTTTGACTGCTGTCCTGGTGCTTCTAAGAGTAGCCTTGCTCTCCCTCATTTTCAAACATTATAGACCCCACAAGACTATACAGCACATTTATTAAGTGAACAGAATTTGTTCCACACTGATAGCACTCCCTGGGAACATAGCTCTGAAGCTAAATGCTTTTGCCATGCACAGATGTCAAGCCCCATAAGGCTACCACGAGCCAGACATGGAAATGTCAGCAGTCTGTTAAACGGGGGGTGGAGGG